>JABUQX010014319.1:0-7500 GCA_015478945.1 Trachelipus rathkii
TCAATAAATTATTGGACGCAGGGGTCATTTCGCGGGGGAGAAGCAATTGGGGTTTTCCAACTAGCTTTTTGCCAAAGTCGGACGGAAGGGTTCGTTTGGTCGTTGATCTGAGGTTATTAAACCAAAGATCAACCTCTGACAATTTTACCCTACCCAAGATTAAGGATATTATTTTGCAATTGCAACATTGCAAGTTATTAACAAGGCTAGACGTTCGGCAAGCTTACTATAACGTGCCAGTCAGCGAGGAAACAAAGAAATATTTCACTATTACTTGTCCTTTTGGTAATTACAGTTTTAACTATTTAATACAAGGACATAAGTGTTCTTCTAGTGCCTTCCAGCGCTTCATGTCAATCTTGCTTGGGGATTTAAAGAATGTTTTTGTTTATCTAGATGACATCCTAATTGCCAGTTCGACTCTTGAAGAGCATGTTGCAATGTTGGAGAAGGTTTTGGAGAGATTAAAATATATGAAAATTTATCTGAACCCAAAAAAATGTGTACTTGCGGTCGGAGAAACAGATTTCTTAGGTTTCAACATTAGCGAGAAGGGCGTTAGGCCTAGCAAAGAGAAGATCAATGCAGTGGTGAATGTTGCAAAACCAACAACTATCAAACAGCTTAGGGCCTTTCTCGGTCTATATAACTTCTGCCGAATTAATATAGTCGGGGCGGCTCAATTGTTGCAACCCTTAACGAAAATGTTGAAAGGAAAACCCGCCTCCAATAAAAGGATTTCCTGGGAAGTAGAAGCCGAGCGAGCGTTTCTAGAAGCTAAAGCGGCAATGGTGAGTGCCACCCTATTGTCGTTCCCTGATGAACAAACTGAGTTACTATTATACACGAAGGTTAGCGAGCTTACTATAGCCAGCGCACTTATGGGGGAAGAAAATAACCAAACAAAGATTTTCGCGCTTTATAGTACTATACTTACTGAGGTGGAAGTGGCACTACCACAGTTAGTTAAGGAATTATTATGCGTCAATAACAGTTTACAAAAATATGCTTATTTAATTGCAAATAGGAGAGTCAATATCTGTACCAGTAACAGTGGGTTGATCACAGCTTATACAAAAAAGAGTGCCACAAAGATTCATAATATTCGGGAAATAAATTTATTAAATGCCATTGCAAATTTTGACGTTGAATTTAAATTGGTCTCTAAGGCTAAAAATAAATTGGCGATAATTTTAACAGAATTGGCTAACGAAAGAGATAAGATTATAGAGACTGGGGAGTTGCAATTGCAACTGGCTTGTATAAAAGATGGGGAGTGGGCGTGGCAAAAACAAAATACTATGCAGAGAACGGCAGTTACATAGCTGAGTGTAGGGTTTTTAGTGGAGGATTCTCTGATTCCGTATGTGATGGGTTGAGGCCCTTTTAACCGTCTGATAGTTAAAAAGAACAGGACTTACTGAGTATTAATAATATAATAATAATAATAATAATAAAAAAATAATAATATCAATAAATAATAATAATAATGATAATAATCAATCAAATAATAATAATAAATCAATAATAATAATAATAATAATAATGAAAATAATAATAATGATAATAATAACAATAATAATATAATAATATCAAATAATAATAAAAGGCGGTATAATAATAATAATAATAATAAAAATAATGAATATATAATAATAATGAATGAATAATATAATAAAAATAAATAACAAAAACCATAATTAATAATGAAGAATAATAATAATAACAACAATAATAATAAATATATATAATAATAATAATAATAATAATAATTAATAATAATAAAAATATAATGAAAGCATGGTGGTAGTAGTAGTAGTAGTAGTAGTAAGTAGTAGTAGTAGTAGTAGTAGTAGTAATATGATGGTAATAGTGGTAATAATGGCGGTAGTAGTAGTAGTAAGTAGTAGTAGTAGTAGTAGTAGTATAATGATGGTAATAGTGGTAATAATGGCGGTAGGTAAGTAGAAGTTGTAATAAAATGGTAACAATGAAAGTAGTAGCGAAGCTGGTGATGATAATGACTTTGATGATTTTGTGAATAAATGCTATAACTTACAGTAAAAAAGGGTTAAATGGAATGATGAAGAAATTTCAGGATGGGGTAGATTTCAAAGAGATAGCTATAGAACAGGAGACTGATGGTTATATAAGAGACCTAATAAAGGGGCTGAAAACTAGTGGATTGAAGGCCTGTTACAAGGAATTCATCCATCGGGGCGAGGAGCTGTCCTTGGCGGTTGACATCTCCACAGGCACAGCTAGAATATTGGTACCGGAAAATCTGGTGGATGATGTCATAGGAAAAATACATAATACAAATCACTTGGGAATTAAACGGACCTTGACTATTCTGAAAGCGGATTTTGCCTTCAGATTCATGCATAGTAGAGTAAAGAAATTTATACAGAGTTGTGATGTCTGTCAAAAAAATAAAAGCGTTAGAAGGATATCTCCAGAATTCGGCAGGTTTAAGGAAGTCACGGAAAAGTTTGACACCCTCCATGTGGATTTGTGTAAGTTACCCTACAGTATGGGATTCAATTATCTGCTTGTTTTTATCGACAGATTTAGTAAGTATCCCTTCGCCTACCCTCTTAGGCAGGCGACGGTCGACTCGGTGTTGAATGTGTTAGTGAGCGAAAAATTTTTCCGTTCTGTGGCTCTATAAAAAGGCTCATCTCGGACCGGGGAAGCCAGTTCACTGCCAAAATATTTAATGACGTGTGTAACCTACTCAACATAGATAATATTATCACGACGCCTAATTCCCCTCGTTCGAACGGACTGGCAGAAAAATTGAACCAAGCCCTCATAGTGACACTAAGGTGTATGATTAATGATGAAGAGAATGAAGGATTAAAATGGCCTGAAATTTTGCCTTGGGCTCTGTACTGTTTGAGAATTAGCCCTCTAAATGACCAAGGGGTCACCCCCAGTGTGCTTATGTTCGGCCAAAATCTATCAGTGCCAGGAAGCTTGTTGCAGAAGGAGGCACTCAGTGCCACGGTCAGTCAAAGTGCCTATTTGAGAAAATTAGTGGCCTTAATGCGTAGGCCTCTGGCCCCACAGGTTATATATAAAAATAAAAATATATTTGTTCCGAAAGATCTCCACAAGGCAAAGGCCGTGTTAATAAGAAATCAACAGTATAATGTAGGGAAACTGTCAGAGAGATACTCGGGACCTTTTAGGGTGCTACGGATAAAAAAGAATAACGTTTATATTTTAAAGCAAGGGAAAGAGGCAGTAGTGAAAATTTAAGAAAATGGTAAGAATCTTTCATAACATAACCGATAGGAACGCTGAAAACCCAAGAGAAAAATAAGCATTAAAATAAAAAAAAAAAATATATTTATAGATAATAATAAAAAGAACAAAAAAAAAAAGAAGAGAGAAAAGGGAGCTTTCTAGTTCTGCATGCCAATTCTTGAATTAGAGCAATAATTTGGAATTTAATCTTTAACCTTCAAAAAAAAAAAAAAATAAAAAAAAAAATGCATCTTCTTCTCTATCTAATACTTAGACAAAGATGCTGCCAAACACTAATAGTAGTAATAAATTCCAGCATGTTCCTTACAAAATGTCACAGGAAGGGTTGTAATAGAAGAGTTGAAATAGTCAAACCCCCGAGGTGGGGATTAAGAAGGTCTTTTATGTATTTTGTAACAATATATTGTAAGAATAGAATTTGTGTTTCGTAATAATAATGAAAAAAAAAAAAAAAAAAAAAAAAAAAAAAAAAAAAAAAAAAAAAAAAACCTTGTGACGGCAGGATTTCTCCTTCCCTCAAAAAAATTATGTACACCTCTCATAGTAGCTCTTTTTGTCAAAATTTTAATTTTTATTTTTATTGTATAAGGAAAATCTCTTAACGACTCTTTTGTGTTGAACTTTCAATAATGTAAAAGTGAGTCACTGCTATGCCGCCCGCGAAATGCCTGGCATTTCGAGGGAAGGAAGGCAGTAAGGCCTTAAGATACAAGAAAAGAGGTCGCATTTTGAGCTCCGGCTCATTGAAAAGAACCGGAAAATTGTGTTTGATTGTAGGGACTTGTTATATTAACTTTCACCCATTTTATTAATGACTGTGAATTAGCCTATTGTGTTGAACAACAAATTGATTGCATTTTAAATTGTTCTTACATTGATATCATTACCTACTATGTGATTTAATTAGTCTTAGGAATAAAAGAATAAAAAGTAATTACTCCTTTTCATTATCACTGTATTAACTCGTCAAAGGGTTATTACATATATATATATATATATATATATATATATATATATATATATATATATATATATATATATATATATATATATATATATTATATATATATATATATATATATATATATATATATATATATATATTATATACCATACTATATATATATTATTTTTTGCTTTATTCGTCGGAAATATTTAAAAAAAAATTTTTTTTCACCATTTAGGGGGTTCGAGCCGACGGGGGACAGAGGGCCCCCCGTCGTCCACCGGTAGGGCGAGAGACCCCGATTCCTGCCATCTTTGCGGTTTACCCATGAGTTTCTTTAGTTCTAAAAAGAGTGAATAATTTTACTTCGCTTTTCACTTTGGTATTAATTTAACGTAAATTAATACGCATAGTAGTAAACGCAAAGATGGCAGGAGTTCGGGGTTCTCGGCCTCCAGTGAACTACGGGGGACTTTGTCCCCCTCTTGTCTCCGTCGGCTCGAGCTCCCTAAATGGGGAAAATTTTTTAAAAAAAAAAATACTTCTGACGAATAAATGAAAAAAAAAATTAAAAACCCTTCTTTAAATTTTCAGCTGATTCCAAATATATAATTTGTTTTACTGTAGGTGCTGCCGTTCTCGAGTTACATGATGTCAGCTCTAGGACTCGACTATATATATATATATATATATATATATGATATTATATATATTATATATATATATATATTATATATATATATATATATATATATTATATATATAATATAGTTTTATATTATATTATATATCATATATATATATATATATATATATATATAGTATATATATATATATATATATATATATATATATATATAATATATATATATATATATATAAATACTATATATATAATATATATAGTATATATATATATTTATATTAATATATATATATTATATAATATTATATATACTTATTATATAAATATATATATATATATATATATATATATATATATATATATATTATATATAAATCATATATAATATATATAGTATATATATATATTATATACTATATATATATATATATATTATATATATACTATATATATATATATATATATATTAGAGGTGTACCGGAATTCTGGCCGGAATTTGACATTTTTTTCCGGTTTCGGTTTCGGACGGAATTTTGAAAAATTGAATTGAGAAATTGAAGTGCTGAATTTGTTTCAAATTAAAATTTTTGTAAAAGTACACCATGTTGCTTAAGCATATACGAACGAACTCTGGTCTGAATTATATTGGCGTTGGTTAAAAGTTAAAACGCAACGATTTTGCAAACAAATAGTTCATTTTTAGTCTAATAAAGCTATTGTTAAAACAAAGTAACAACAGGTCGAAAAAATTTCCGATACAAACTTAAATGAAGAAAAAAATAAGTAACGGACAATTTCGAAAATCCCCTCAAAAAAATCGCCCACAAAAATAAAAGGAGAAATATTTCATACCAATATTCATGACGATATAAGTTACAGCTGCTCCATTGGAGCTATGCCGTCACAAGCAACCCATAGAAAGATATCCGAATGATCAAAGTCGTATATTTTCTTGGAGAGGAAAACGGTACATTGATGGACTAGTTTTCTTGTTGTAGTAAAATAGACATATTTTGTGGGGAAATCACGGGGTTTAGCGACAAGCTACATGTAAAGCAATCAAAGGAGTAGGCTCAATACAACCTTCATTGGTTACACGAAGGACTTACTAAATATGTTTAGCGTACAGGAATGGGGTGGACAACTCTATCTTGTAATGTACGAGCAAAAGAGAAAATTTGTTGCTTTGGTTAATAGGATAAAATTTTAGGGAATTTTTTATCAGCTTTCAAATTTTTTTTTAAAAGATTGCAACAAATTGAAATAAGAGTTATTTATTAATTAATTAATATTGGTGTTCAATTATCTTAATTGGTTGTTATTATATTTATGTATATTTCTATATATATCTATGGTAATGTCTTTCATTGTTCTACTTTTTTTGTGAAAAAAAAAGTAATTTGGGAGGTGCACACTATTTTCAATTGCCTAGAGTACACCCTAGTTCTCCGAGGGTCACCATTTGTAACGCTTAAATGACCATTATATACAAGCATAATATTGTTATGCTTATTCAAACTTTAAAATTAACCAATGAGAGTAAAGGCGTCAGGTTTAGCGTCCTTCTACAAAGAGGAGAAGAATTGTATCGGGAGTCTGCCTAGAGAAACCAAATAGAAGGGGTGTGGGAAAGAGCGAGCTCCTAGCTCATGCTTTACCTATTCAATATTGAATTAGTTATGTAAAGAAAATAATATACTGTGAAATATGAAATTAATAAATCTAATTGCTATTTAATTAATTATTGAAGATAAAATATAAACTATGAAACGTCATGTGCCCAAAATTAATATTCATCTATGCGGCAATAATAAGAGAAGAAAACCTTATACCTTTACTAATACTTTATAGTTTGACTAGTTAAACAATAGTCAATATATATATATATATATATATATACTATATATATCATATATATATATTTTTTATATTAATATGTATATTTATAATATATATACATTTAGATAGATAGTATATATATATAAAAAATGATGTCATTAGAAATACAAAGTTTATTTTTTCAAAAATCTAATATAAAGTAGTAAATTATCGTAACGATTCTTCACTTGAAGATAAACTCTGTCCTCCTGTTCTTCTGAAGAAACTGTTTTGCATTCACTTTTATATTTGTGGTCACTATCACGCAGATTATTATTCCAATTAGCGTTTAAAGAAAGCACGCAAATACATGAAAAATGCACAAACACGTTAAGATGGGCAAACCTAAGCACCTCTATTTAGAACCCTAAGTTCGAACACTAAACACAGGTCAAATACAATCCTATTCTCCCGATTTTATGGTATTTCTCCTCATTTTTTTCTAATTCCAAAATTTAATTAAATTATTCAGATTGTTTCCTGGATTTATCAAAATTTTTTATGTAAATTTCGACACTTAATTACTGTATTATAGAATGAAACATTCTTTTCCAATAAATCGCTTATATTAGTGAAAATTTGCGCATGCAAATAGCCAATGTGCAATCTGAACGGAATAGCAGATAAAAAACAATCTGTTTGTATTTTTTTTTTTAAAATTCTGATGACGAGAAAATTGAAACGAATATTAAAAGAAAACTCCGAAAAGCTTTTTTACGCTACTCAAATTTAATTTTCTTGCTATTTAAGTTTTTGT
>JABUQX010014319.1:10000-15000 GCA_015478945.1 Trachelipus rathkii
GAAGTTCAGGTGCAAGACTTCATAACTCTTTTGTTTAGAAATGATTGAACAATGATTATGATATGAATAATTTAGAAGCAAAACTTAGATATTTCCATTGGCTAGTTTTTTTTCTTTTTTTTTTTTGTTTGTGTGTGTGTGTGTGTGTGTGTGTGTGTGTGTGTGTGTGTGTGTGTGTGTGTGTGTGTGTGTTGTGAGTGTGTGGTGTTTAAAATTGTTTTTGTTTGTGTGTGTGTGTGTGGAAAGAAATAGCCTTTAATAATAAAGATGTGATTTCTGAATGATAAATTTAAATTAAGAATATTAAACAAATCAAATGGAAAAGTGAAGAACTTCTTCCGTTTGGAAGAATTCTTGCGTTAGGATAGGTTACGTTAGGTTCGGTTAAGTTAGGTTAAGTTAGGTTAAGTTAGGTTGGATGGTGGTGCGATGTATAGTAGGAGATTCCTTATCTCTTGTAGACCATTATTTTGATGATGAAATTATTTTAAACAGCATATTAATGAGAAATCAAACAGTGTAATAAATAGCTACGCTTAGCAATGATGAGTGTGAAGATATGCTCCTCTCAAATTTATAAGTGCGGTGCGGTGCGATGCGGTGTGAGTACACAGATTTTACTAAGCTAGAATTTATCGATATTCAGAGCATTCATTAATCACAAATTTTATTAATTATTATCAAATATTATTTTTATTAATGCTAGTTTATATTCACTTATGTGAGTGTAGCCTATATTTAACTTTGATGCATATTTATTTTAAATTTTATAAGTAATTGCGAACAATTATGATTATATGATTGCTTAAGTCACTTATTTCTCCTTTGCTTAAAGATCAATTATTAATAAAAAGGAAATCAAGTCTTTTTCTTTAAAAGCAGTTTAGAAAATCAAATAAAACGACACACTTCCAATTCAAAGTAATTCAAACTGTTGATTAAAATGTCTAATTTTATGGACATTTTTATCTTTTGAACAATGACGTTTTTTGTTACTATCTTATAATAATAATAAAATAACAATAATTTTTAATAATAAAAAAAAAACTTTATTATCGTCACATTCTTGGCGTCATTGTGTATATTATTTTTAGGCATTTTATGTTGTATAAATATTGGTACTGAGATCTGCATGATTCTATTCTTTCAATGTTAATTAAAAGTAGAAGCATTCAAACAAGTAAATAAATAAAATATATAGAATATAAACGAAAAATAATATATATATATATATATATATATATATATATATATAGTGAATTTTATATATAAATATAAAAACAGATTTAAACATATATATATATATATATATATATAACTATATGTATAACTAACTATGCTATATATATATATGAAATTGAGATTTTATATTACCTAAGTAGAAGAAGCAGATTTCAAACTAATATATATATATATATATATATATATATATATATATAACAATAATAACATATATATATATATATGCATAACTCAACTATATATATAGTATATATATAACTTAATAACTATATATATATATATATATATATATATATAATATATATATTTAAATATATATAAATTTCGAAGAATTGTATTTGTCCTTTATGACTTACAGAGTAATGAAAATAATAAGAAAAAAAAGAATTCAAATATATATATATATATATATATATATATATATATATATATATTTATACTATATATATATATATATATATATATATACATATAATAATAACATATATGCGCTGTAACTCCATCTTTCAGCAACCAATAATATGTAACCAATAGTAATATGTATATGTATATAATAACATAATATATATA
The DNA here is from genome assembly GCA_015478945.1 of Trachelipus rathkii. Taxonomy (NCBI): domain Eukaryota; kingdom Metazoa; phylum Arthropoda; class Malacostraca; order Isopoda; family Trachelipodidae; genus Trachelipus; species Trachelipus rathkii. The sequence continues at coordinate 11,813 of JABUQX010014319.1, forward strand.
TATATATATATATATATGTATAACTGTAACCATATATGTATGTTGCTGTATAATAACAATAATAATATATGTAACCCAACCTTATACTCATACCTTAGCAACCTTCTTCTTCATAACTTTTGTATAACCAACATAGCAATATTGTATGTAACAATAATATAATAATATATGCCAGCATATGTACCCTTAATAACAACCAGCATATGCCTATTTTCCTTACATATCAAATTGGCTCGTGGTCAAGGATTCTTGAGTAGGCAAATCCAGTATTTACTATATATATATATATATATATATATATATATAAATATATATATATATATATATATATATATATATATATATATATATATATAATATATATACATATATATATATATATATATATATATATATAATATATCTTTATACCCTATATATATATATATAACTAATATACTATATATATATATGATGGCGTTCGAGATGCTGGGGGACATGGCCCTCCCAGAACCCTCTAGACACAAAAAAATTTTAAATATCATATCTGTTAATAATACAAAGTGCAGAGGTTAAATTGTTTTTATATAATTTACACGTCGCCGTCGGGAACAAATCTCGTAAATCCTCCTTTAGTTAAACTAAACTTAAAACCATCCGAGAAAATGCAACATTAGAATTTCAGCAGATTTTAGAAGAATATGTGTGAGCGTATCAGAGCTGGGTATTGAGAATTGCTGTAATAAAGTGCGCAAGTTCCAAAAATACAGATAACGTTTCTACTTCCGACCCACAAACTTATTATTGTACATCCATTTTTATACTATTTTGGAAGATTTAATATCAGCATTAGGAAGAGGTTTTTAAATCATAAAGAAATTATCTCTTCCTTGCAATTTGCCATACCGAACAGGTGTAATGTGCCATATAAGAAGATAAAAGATTGTGTAACATTTTACAAAAGGAGAAGATCTCGAAAGCCCTAATAGAAGATTTAGTAAAAGCAGAATGGGTTTTATGGAAGTTGAATGGCATCACTGCACAGATCATCCAAAAACAACAATAGACTGGACTAGTTTCTTGTTCGCAGTCACAATTTTCAAATGTACATCTTGTTGCAAATACTGGCAATTTTACCCGTCCGTTGCTTCAGTAGAAAGAAGCTTTTCAACGTTAAGGCTTCTGAAAACTACTTGAGAAACACTATTGGAGGTGAAAGACTTACTGGACTTGCCCTCCACTACATACATCGAAATATTGACATAAAAACTGAAGATGGTATCTCGTATTTTGCTCACTCTCATATATATATATATATATATATATATATATATATATATATATATATATATATACTATATATATATATATAACTCTTCTTGCTATATAATATATATATATATATATATATATATATATAACCTATATATATATACTCACTCTGTATATATATATATATATATATTTGTTTGTTTGTTTGTCTGGCCCCCCGAAAAAAATTTCTGGATACGCCACTATATATATATATATATATATATATATATATATATATATATATATATATATATATATATATATATATATATATATATATATATATATATATATATATATATATATATATATATATATCTTATTTAATTTCTATAAGAGTGTCAAAGTAGTCCGTTTCAAAATTGACAAAATAAATTTTAATTTCCATTTTAATTTCAATTTTCGCACCTTAAAATGCTTTTTTTTATTTAAACTTCGTTTCATATACAATACATTTAATAATTTGTAGTATTAAGTTGTCTCCGTTAAGTAACTTTTACACATATATATATATATATATATATATATATATATATATATATATATATATATATATATATATATATATATATATATATATATATATATATATATATATATATATATATATATTAGCGACAATGCAAGACAATGAATGGTTTCATATATGAATCACTCACTGTATTGCACATATTTTAACATTTGAATTTCAATAGGAATACAACACTCGAAAAAGAATTTAGTAATTTTTAATGAAACTTAAATCGAATACGATTCCAATATCCCCATATTTATAAAACTAACAGCTTAATTTTATTAAAAACACACTAAAATCAGTAATAAATTAATTTAATAAATAATATGAAAAGCGTATTATAACTAACTCCAACTCCACACAAAATCATTCCCATTAATAACATGAAAACGGAGCTACTGGTCTGCGGAGGCAAGCTACAAAGTAGCCGAAGAAGAGTCTGTGACTCAAGCGCATTTTCTCAGACTCTGGTTTGTTTCAAAGATTTTAGATAAATTATGAATTAAATAAGTCGGTATAAAGAGATGATCAAGTTAGCATAAAATTATTAATTAGTTAATTATTATAATTATGTTATTAATAATATTATTTATATTTTTTTCTTGGTAATGCAATTTAAATGGGGATTATTTAAAAAATGACTGCTGCTGAGTCGTCAGGCATCAAAGTTGCCTAGCTTTAGAAAATTATTTATTTGACTCAGAGAAGTAACAATTGCCACCGATCGCCACTATTAAAAGGAATCAGTCGGGAGTGATGCCGGCGTACTTAAAGAGCCTTAGCCTTCCGAATTGAAATCATTATATATATATATATATATATATATATATATATATATAACTACTATAATATATATATATATATATATATATATATAACCAATATATATATATATACGAGTATATTTGCCTATATATATATATATATATATATATATATATATATATATGCTGACTTTTTAATATTTTGGGTTCACTTCTGAGGCAAGTAGGCGTTGCCTACTCTGCCTACCCCAAAAAGCCGCCACTGATATATATATATATATATATATATATATATATATATATATACATACTTACTCACTATATATATATATATATATATATATATATATATATATGCTCTGTATATATATATATATATATATATACACATATATATACTCTCTTTTATATATATATATCTTATGTAGTGTGTGTGTGTGTGTGTGAATTAATCAAACTAGAAGTGATGCTTGTACTGGAGTTCCACGCAATATCTTCCCTCTTTTGCAGAACGGTTGTTTCAGCTTGTTTTGTGCATTACAATCAGTTTCTGTATTCTTTTTGGAAAAAAATGTATTTTAACCATCGAACAGGTTGTATGATAAATTTCTAAAATT
>JABUQX010014319.1:17500-30000 GCA_015478945.1 Trachelipus rathkii
AACCTTGGGGTTGCCAAATGAAAAGAGTAGAGAACGATCATTTCCGTATTTGAGATTTATTCGCTTTTTGACTTCCAACTGTTAAGTTCTCGTTTGAATTCATTCTTATCTGTTGTTCCATTCGCTATAAAAAGCTTTTCAGGTGTAAACCTTAATTATTATTTTTCGTGCGTTCGATTATCAAAGAAATATTCTTAAATCAAATCAGTAGGAAGAGTCTATAAAGTTACTTTTTTAAGTTATTAAATATTCGAAACTCTTCCCTAAAAATTAAAATATTCTGGAAAGCTTAAAACGGGTTAACTACTTTGTTCTAAGCCTGAGAAAACAAACTTTTTCTCAATCGCTTATTACGATAATCGCAAGTGTGACATCCCCCGTTCCTAAATATTCAGCTAACGTGAAGACTCTAATATAGGCTTTGCAAGAAATATACCTTTAAATTTTCTAAACTTGCACTATAAGAAATTAAAATGTATTGTTGCACTTGCCAATGTCAAATTCTTCTAAGAATTAATCAAGTTCTTAATCAGAACAAAATATTCAGATTTGCGAAATTAGCAAATCTTCCATCAAAATAAAATGATATAACTAAATAATTATATTATCTTGAGAAAAGTTTGTTCTTTAAAAGTTTTCTCTTCAAAAAAAAGTTAAGTTTGCTTTCAATTTAATCGATAAACTACTAGCGTTCGGTATTTCAAGTCTTCAAGTTTACCGAAAATTAATTTAAACTTCTATCACGATTATTGAAATTTCCTATGTGGAAATTCTTCGTTACTTTAATTATGTAGTTTGTGTGTGTGAGAAGCAAAGTTACTTGTTTAAATATTCTGAGAAAGAAAAATATTTCTCTTCATTAAAAAATCGTATTTCGTAAAAATCTGATTAGTTTTGTTTAAGCACACAAATAATATATTCTTCATAAATAAGTTTGCGTATTAAATAACATTCCCGTTTGATTCGAAAATAGTCTGAAAAATAAGTATTAAAAGATTTTAAGGCCCTTTGCTGTTTAACGCTTGGGTCAGTTTTAATTTTATTTATTTATTTATTTTTTTTCTTTTTATTGCTACTATATGATACCAACAATGAATTTCAGTGGTAACGGACATGATTCAAAAGTTCGAAATATTTTAAATAATTTTTTAAAACTCATTTATGTTAAATATTGTTTTAAAAATGAAATATCTCGAAAAGTCCGACACTTACAGAAAAACCAATTACATATTTGGAATCGGCGTATAAAGCTTATTACAAAAATGTAAAAAAAATTGTTCATAAATGAAATATCTCGAAAAGTACCACACTTACAGAAAAACCAATTACATATTTGGAATCAGAGTATAAAGCTTTTTACAAATATATATAAAAAAACACAAAACAAAAAAAATAGGGGCTCAGGCCGAGGGACAGAGGAGGGGACGTTTCCATACCCGTGAGGGCGGAAACCCCCGTGACCCCCAAATACCAAAGAGCAGGGGGTTCAGGGCCCTCCAGAGAAATGATCTGCACTGTCAATTCCGGAAGGCCGAGAGACCCCGACTCCTGCCATTTTTGCGGTTTACCCTTGGGTATTCCTCTAGTTAGAAAAAAAAACAAAACATTAAAACTAACGGAGTCGTAAAACGTAAAAGGTCCTATATATTTTTGAATCATGTCCATTTCCACTTAAATAAAAAAAAAAATATGCTAGAAATATAAAAAAAAAAAAAAATTTCAAAACTAACCAAGCGTAAAACAGAAAAGGTCCGATTTTAAATATATTTATATATAAATAATATATTCCTCATATATTATTTTGCTTGCGTTGCGTGTGGCGAAAGTCTGTCTCAAAGTAGATATAATTTTCTAGTATATATTTTTTGTAGCTAATATATATATATACAAAAAAAATATTTATATATATATATATATATATATATATATATATATATATATATATATATATATATATATATATATATATATATATATATATATATATATATGATATATTTCTTATATATATATACATATATATATATATACATATATATAATATGAACTTGTCCTTTAAAAGGAAGTTAACCGATATATATCGAACGAACAATGTAATCTTTTTCGATTATTTCAAGGCAATGGTGCGTCAAGGTTGCCAATAAGTTTTTAACTAAAGAAATACCCAAGATTAAATAAAGATGGAAAAGAGTCAGGGTCTCTCGGCCTCAGCGGGGGACGATGGGAGACTTCGTCCCCCCCTGTTCCTCCGTCGGCTCGAGCCCCTTAAAAAAGAAAAGAAAAATTAACATATAAAAATTAACATGATAAAAAAAAGCAACTTGTGGTAACTATCGCGATCTTTCTATTGGAGTTTTAGCTAACACGTGACACTGCAGGGTTGCACGAGCAGGGTTCTGCGATTTTCGATATTATGTCTCTTTATGTAACCTTTTTAAGGATAAGTGAATATATATATATATATATATATATATATATATTTTTTTATATATATATATATATATATATATGCCCTACTGTTAACTGCTTATATATATATATATATATATATATATATATATATATATATATATATATATATATATATACTTTTTAATATTTCGAAAGCGACTTCCAAATTGGAGTCGACATTAGTTAAATGCTCAATATCTTTGAGCACATTGCCTGATAACAATGACTTCAAATACTGCAATTTTGCAGCGTTAGAAATATTTTCTGGCCCCATAAACTGTTTAAAGGGTTGAAGAGACGAGCACGCGGAAAAGAATGCCGGTTTGCCTGAACTCTTGACACTTTATTGCAGGGATTTTTACTTCCTGTTTAGATGCATGAATATTTTTGATTGTATTGTGCATCTCTTGACGTGATATTCTGTCTTCATGAGAGGCCTCTAAAGCTGCAGTATGCGCAGACGGAGGAGGAGATGGTGAACTAAAACGCGGTGTCATACGCAAGATTAGTTTTTCATTCTGAGTATGGTACTGTACCGATTCGATTATTTCTTCGTCTAAAATAGACGAGTCATACTGAAGGATGGATGATTTTGTGATGACTTCTTCGATCAGAGCATCAAAGTTTTTAACTTCCCCTAATTTTGATTTAATTTCCTTCAGTTTTGAGGAAACGATGTGATTATATTAAGTTTGATGATAAATGAATATTTCGTTCTGGTTAAGAACAAGACTAATTTGATAATTAAGGTTTACACCTTCATAATCGTAAGTGGTTCAACACCCTCATCGTCAAACAGTCCCTGTCCTTCCAGCAAATCCATCATTAAATATTTCTGGAGGGGTGAACCCCCCTTCTAAGTCTGCGACGGATGCTGGAAGTTAATCAACGTCAGCTGAAAGAGATATTCAAAATAGTCGGCCTAAGCGGAAAGCTGAAAGGAAAAATATTCTGATGTATGATTCATCGGAAGAATCAGATTAAATATTCTGCAGCTGTTTTCAAAATATTCATTTCAAGTAGTCAAGTTCTGACTTCTGCCCGGGAGAATATAAAAATTATAATCAGAGTTGCCAGGAAAGAGGTTATTTCTTGGAATCCTAGGAGTTGCCAAATGAAAAAAGTAGAGAGCAATGGTTTCCGTATTTGAGAAATTATTCGCTTTTTGACTTCCAACTGTTAAGTTCTCGTTTGAATTCATTCTTATCTGTTGTTCCATTCGCTATAAAAAGCTTTTCAGGTGTAAACCTTAATTATTATTTTTCGTGCGTTCGATTATCAAAGAAATATTCTTAAATCAAATCAGTAGGAAGAGTCTATAAAGTTACTTTTTTAAGTTATTAAATATTCGCGTGGACTCTTCCTCCTAAAAATTAAAATATTCTGGAAAGCTTAAAACGGGTTAACTACTTCGTTCTAAGCCTGAGAAAACAAACTTTTTCTCAATCGCTTATTAAGATAATCGTAAGTGTGACATCCCACGTTCCTAAATATTCAGGGAACGTGAAGACCCTATATAGGCTTTCCAAGAAATATACCTCTAAATATTCTAAACTTGCAGTGTAAGAAATTAAAAAGTATTGTTGCACTTGCCAATGTCAAATTCTTCTAAGAATTAATCAAGTTCTTAATCAAAACAAAATATTCAGATTTGCGAAATTAGCATATCTTCCATCAAAATAAAATATAATTAAAATTATATATATATATATATATATATATATATATATATATATATATATATATATATATATATATATATATATTCTATGTATATATAACTCTTTATTTTATATATATATATATATATATATATATATGGTAAAACTTATTTCTTTCTGACCTTCGATTTCGATATATCGATACAAATATCGATATCTATATATATATATATATATATATATATATATATATATATATATATATATATATATATATATATATATATATATATATATATATATATATATATATTTTATATATATATATTCAATCTGTGTGTACCTAACCACACTTTATCCTAACCTAGACTTAAAAGGCGTACAGTACGACCTATCTAGACGGATCGTCGTTGCCCTAGACCTAACCGAGATGGATTGTGGTTGCCGTAAACCTAGACCTAACCTAGATATTTTGTCTTTAAGTAAAAAATTAATAATATTCACTTTTAATAAATGATCAACTTACGACTTATGGATAATTCCTCGATATAGCTTCCAGGAAGTCTTCAAATCTTTCATGTTTGGGATGCTTTCTTTGCCAGATGAATAAGGCTAAATAGCCGAGTAAATGATGCTTCCTTCTGCCTCGTGTTGGAATATTTAATTTCACCTAAAAATTAAAATTTTTTTTTTTTAAAACCTCACCAATATTATTGTTAATTTTTGAACGCATTTATGATTATTGCTTACCTGAGCCCATGTACTTTCTATAGTATTTGTGTGCGTTCCGGTGTCCTTGTCAACAAAATTGATAGAATGGTTGACAGTAAGATGCTTGTAATGCATGTCTTCAAGATCTTTATACCCTTTCCAAGCATCTGACAAAATAGTTGTTCCACACTCTATATTTTCCGAAATAACCGAACGCAACGTATCACTATCACGCTTTTCTACCGGAACCATAAAACATTCTCCCGTGCCTCTTTCCACTCCTCCAAACACCCACTGACTTGGCACATACCTTCCTCTATGATATTTTCGCTTACCAAACATTGATTCATCAACTTCTACCACTTTGCCTATGCCACCAATTTTCTTAGAATTAGCAAAACATTCTTCAATACATACGTCCCTGCAAAAACCAATCTATAGCTGTTGATTCACTGACATTTAAATAGGTTACTACCCTTGAAACCGTTTCGTTATGTACAAAGAAAAACATAATTAAAAGGGCATCAGTGTAGGAAATTCTAATATTTGAAAATTAATATTTGGGAGAAACAGTATACTTCGAGCCACAATGTTTACTAGTACAATAAAAATAAAACTTTTCTCCTATTTTGGTAATTTCACATTCTTTGTGACACTTTCTACAAACCTTTTTATCTAGTATCAAACTAAAATGTTGCAGCAATGCTAACACGGTATAATCACTCTCACAAATTTGGAATAAATCCTTCAAATTCATAATTTTCAAAAAAATTGGAACAAAAAATACGTCAACCTCACGGAACACAGTAAAAAAATTTATGCACCTTATTTATATATACAGTAGATATTTGAAAGGTTCAATAATACTCAATGAATAAAAAGTCCATCATCATTTAAATTCATCGGTATCTTGGGTATAATCGATACACATATATCGAAAATCGATTTTAAAACTTAAATATCGATAGGTCAGAAAGAAACTTAAGTTTACCCATTATATATATATATATATATATATATATATATATATATATATATATATATATATATATATATATATATATATATATATATATATATATATATATTATTTATATATAAAAAATTAAAAATGCTTGAAAAAAAAAAAAATATCTTATAATTAAATTTTTATTTTGGTGTTTTTATATAAATTTTGCTCAAAATCTACAAAATCATTAAATGATGCATATACTATATAAACAAAATAAAATTTTAAATACTGAAAGTTTTTAATTATTTTTTTAAAACCGCTTTTTTTAATCGAAGGAAAAAAGGTTTTTCCACCCTTCCAAGATGAAACCTCACCAAGTATATAAATATATTATATGTGAACAATATTATTCTAAAAACTATTAATTACAAGGTATACTCGTAGGTGGTGATTCAGGCTGAATAATATCGTTCCCTTTATTTTTGAATCACTCCTGCCTTCTTCCGAGAGTTTCTTTTATTTCTATATTTGTCAAACAGTTTCCCTCTTGCAAGGCGATAAGAGTTCCCAGATGGTATATAATAGGTTTCCTGTAAAAAGTAAATTATTTAAATTTTCCTACATATTTACACAAATATTAATATAAAATTTATGCAATTTTTCACTAAAATATTAAATTGCAAAGTAATAAACGTTCAAAGAAATAAATTTTCTACTGAATTCTCACGAATTCATATGTATATTTTGGTGAATTATGTATCCAGTGGCATTCATGTTTAAAAACCGTACTTTGCATCTTGGGGAATTACTGTTCCTATAATTGACAAAAAACTTTTATCACAATAAAAGGAGAGTATTAATCATGATGTCACGTCCCAATCGAAATTTCAAGTCTATGATAATATTCTTTTGTATTTCATACATTATCTTAACATATACTACAGGCCCATCCCACACAATATTATCGTAAATAAATTGCTATGAATACACATTATACCTTGAGTATATTCCCTCTAGATTCTACATATAGTAGCCTCTTTTGGAAAACATTTCAAATATCAAATCACTAACCCTGGGGCTTTCTGGTCTTTTTCCTCTTCGCCACAACAGGTAAGTTCAGACTCACCTTACCTTTAGAGAAAGCGTAAGAATCCCTAGAAATAACCTTTTGAATATAAACTTCAACTTTTAATCAAGAAAAAAATATCTTCCACGCCTTTAATAAACCACAACTTTCATCATCAATTTATAATCTTTATCATGCAATGACAGAAAAATCAGTGATAGCTCATATATATATATATATATAATATATATATATATATATATAATATATATATATATAATATATATATATATATATATATATATATTATATATATATATATATATATATATATATATAAATATACTATATATAATATATAATATATATATTATATATTATATATATATATATATGATTATATATATATATACATATACATATACTATATATATATATATATATATATATATATATATATATATATATATATATATATATATATATATATATAATATATATATATATATATATAATATTATATTATGATATATATATATATATATATATTATATATATATAGGAACTTGTCCTTTAAAAGAAGTTATAGATTATATATATATATTTTTTTTTTTAACGAATACCCAAGATAAATCGCAAAATGGAAGAGTCAGGTTCTCGACATCAGCGGGGGACGACGGAGAGGGACTTCGTATTCCCCTCTGACCCACCGTCGGCTCGAGGCCCCTTAAAAAAATTTAAAATAAAAAAAAAAAAAAAAATTTAAACATATAAAATTAACATGATAAAAAAAGCAACTTGTGTAACTCTAGCGCTCGCTTCTATGGGAGTTTTAGCTAACACGTGACACTGCAGGGTTGCACGAGTAGCGTTCGGCGATTTTTCGAATATCATGTCTTTTATGTAACTTCCTTTTAAAGGAATAGTGCCTATATATATTATATATATATATTATATATATATATATATATTATAATATCTTATATATATAATATAATATATATATATATATATATATATATATATTTATATATAATACAAATAGTCTCACTAAACTTTCACATCAAAAAAAGGAAAAATGTTCCTGGAGGTTAAAGGTAGCTTGACTTGGCGAGGTTGAATTGTTAAGTTTATAATCAGAAGACGTGTTTATAGTCATAGATATTCACGAAGGTCTTGTGCGAGTCGTGAGCATTTTTATTTGTAAAGGGTTAAGATCGTTAACCTTATCTCGTTATTATATATTCTAACTAGTGCAAACGACTAACACTTGTACGTTAACTTTGTGAATATTCAGACTTACTTTAAGTTGCAGTTGAGGAATAGTCCCACATTTAATTTATTTCGACATATTCCTCTTGCAATTATACCAAACTAAATAATCTTGGAGGCAAGAAACGGCTTTACAAAATAGTCGTTTCAAGCTGTGAGAAACCACAACTTTCTCAATCAGCTTTTACTAAAAAGAACCAAGTAGTTTAGGCAAATATTAAAAAAACTGCCTTAGCCCCAAGAAATAAACCTCTATCTACTTACATTGCGTTATACAGAGAAAAAAAAATTTATTCGCAATCATAATCTAAGTTGCATTGAGTTAAATAATCGTAACTCAAACTGCGCATTGCATAACATCGGCAAATTAATTAATAAATTATGGGAATATAGATCACCAATTATATTCACGTATAAAATAAAATACAAAAGCAATCGACGATTGTTGTATCTCACCTGCAGAAGATTGCCGTTAGATAGAAACCTTGGAGAAAGTTACTAGTTTGCTCATAGTTTCTCACTGGCAGACTTGTACTTTGCCAGGTAACTTGAGAAAGTTTTTCGTACTTAATCTTATTATAAAGCTTGGAAAGTTGGTGGACTTAGTCTTTTACGTTTCAAATGTTAAAAGCAACTGACTTGAGAAAATTGTTTTTCATTGCAGACTAGGACTATAGTCATCGAGTAAACTTTTTGGAATCGAAAAAAATTTTGACTAAAAGTCACGCTTATTTTTTATAGCTTAACGCGCTATTAGTCACACTTCGCTAAAAAGGCTTAAATAGTCATAAAAATACTTTTTAAAAAGATATATATATTTTTCTTTGCCACCAAATTTGATTTAAGAAGAAATATTCTGTTTACTTTATTGCTTATTCTCCACTAAAAGAAAAATATTTTAAAAAGTATAAACGTATATTAAACCATATTCTCCATGCATAAAAAAAAAATCGAGTGAATTAAATGTTGGTCGTTTGGTAGCTTGCATTTTTCCTAGTTTTTGGCGTTAATTTGCGCGTGCAATTTAAAGTTCTACGTATAATATTTAAGTTTTTGCGTACACACACACACACACACACACACATATATATATATAATATATATATTATATATATATATATATATATATATATTATATATAATATATATATATAATATATATATTATATTATATATATATACTATATATATATATTATATTTTATATTCATATTATATATATATAATTTATATATATATATATAATATATATATATATATCATATATATATATATATTATATATTATATAATATATATATATTTATATAATTATATATATTATATTATATATATTTAATATATATATATATTTATATATATATAATATATATATATATATTTATATATATATATATATATATATATATATATTTATATATATATATATATATAATTATATAATATATATATATATATATATATATATATATTTATTAGATATATATTATATTTATTATATATATATAATATATATATATATATATATATATAATATATATATATTAATATAATATATATATATATATATATACTATATATATATATATATATATATACTAATAATATATATATATATATATACTATATATATATATATATATATATATATTAATATATATATATATATATTAATATATATATATATATATATATATAAATTTTTGCTGTATTTTTTCGTGTAGAGAATCTTGCCATACCCGAGGAGAGCATTTTCCAATTTATATTATTTAATTATGCTCGTTTTGACAAAGCCTCTGCAATCAGATGTTGTCAGAAGTTTGGAGGAGAGTGTGCAAGGGGATTTGGGGGAAGAAAAACGTAGTCTGTCTTCTCTGAAAGAAGAGAAAAAATAATCTTTCTAACCAAATTTAAAACAGGTTGTTTATTTAAATATGAGATGAGAGTCAAATTATTTTAAAAAAAAAATACCTCTCCTTTCAAGAGCATCATGGACCTTTCTCTGATATAAACGAGCGATGATTATCAAACATTTCTTTTAAAGTTAGCGCACATAAAGCAGAAACTTGAAGTAAAATGTGTTGATGCCTCAAATGAACAAATATATATTAGCAAGTACCCCTCTGATTAATCACGATTCAAAGTTTTTTTGCTATAAGGAAATAATCGGAGACTTCTCAATTCCCGTTCATGTAATCGAAAGTTTCGAGGGGCTTATCCAGGGGCTGTGGAGCCGGCAATTTTTTTCGGCTCCGACTCCGCTTCCATCATTTAAAATCACCCAACTCCGCGCCCAGGGCCTCCCAGCAGGTTAAATTACCCGGCCTCCGACTCCATTGTTTTAAAATTGTTTCAGCTCCCACTCCGACGTCCGTTATAAGTTCAATCTCCATTTAGCAGTTATGTAAATCATTGTTATAAAATTTTGCAGGGGTATGATGAAATTAAATGTTCGGTAATGACATAACTTATTACCTTAGAATTATGAATTTAGAAAATATTTTATAGAAAATAAGAATTTTAAGAAATACAGAAATTATCTCTCTTCTTAAATTTTAATATAATTCCTCTTGAACTATGAACTGCCGAAGCTAACCAAATTGTCGAACAGTGTCAAATTGTTGCTAAAGTAATGTCGACTAAATATTACTGTCTGTCGACAATCTGGACCATTTTAAAAAAAGGTCGACTTTTTCTCTTCATTTTGGAACGTGTCGACATTTGACGATATTAATTTTTTCATATCGATTAATGAGATATATATTTACTAGCGATATATCAAATTAAAATCAATTTTACAATATTTAAAAACTAAAGGAATACCATAGGGCAATACTTTATAGATATCAAGAGTCGCGGGGTCTCTCGGGCCTCCTTGGTGGACGACGGAGGAACTTCGGTCCCCTCTCTGCCGATCCCCTTAAAAATCGTTATGCTAGCCTTCTAATCGATTGTTGTCGACTATCTGACTATTACGATTTAAATGGTACGACCGATTTGCGACACCTTGAGAAAATGTTGTCGCACTTAAATTCCTGTCGACCAAGAATTGCTGTCGACGATTTGGGAACACCTGAAATTTTTTTTTATGGCATGTCTACGATTTTCCCTGTCGAAAATTTGGGCTAGTTCCCTGAACTGCCTGTACGTTTACGTAATATTTATAATTTTTTTTCTAAAAAGCTTATAAAAATCTATATTTTACATAGCAGACTTGTTTAAAATAATTCCTCATTGAACTATGAGCTGCCTCAACATATGAACAATTTATTCAAAACATATATATATTTCATTTCTTCCAAATTTTAAATTGTAATATAAATTATTAAAACAATTGTCTTAAAAAAAACTCATCAATAAAAATCCTCCTTTAAACGCATGTCCTTAGATCGAATTTTATTAAAGCCAGAATATAAGCTCTCAACATTCATTTGACTAGGAGGTAAAGCTATAATTGTGCAAGCGGCATCTTGCAAAATTTTAGGATAATCATAAAAATACTTGAGAAAAGTGAAAAAGTATCTTTTTTATAATTAAATTTTTGTTTTTGAGTGCTTTATATGAAATATCTTTCATTTTTTGTTATTCAAATTCATTCACCACTGCAACCATACTATATAAACAAAATAAAATTTTTTAAATACTGAAATAACAGTTTTTAATTATTTTTTTAAAACCGCTTTTTTTTAATCGAAGAAAAAAAAGGTTTTCCACCCTATAAGATGAAACCTCACCAAGTATATAAATATATTATATGTGAACAATATTATTCTAAAAACTATTAATTACAAGGTATACTCGTAGGTGGTGATTCAGGCTGATGAATAACGATAATCGTTCCCTTTATTTTTGAACCGCTCCTGCCTTCTTCCGATGGTTTCTTCTATTTCTATAATTATCAAACAGTTTCCCTCTTGCAAGGCGATAAGAGTTCCCAGATGGTATATAATAGGTTTCCTGCGTAAAAAGTAAATTATTTAAATTTTCCTACATATTTACACAAATATTAATATAAAATTTATGCAATTTTTCACAAATATTTAATTGCAAAAGTAAATAAACGTTCAAAAAAAATACATTTTTTCTACCGAATTCTCACGCATTCACAAGTATATTTTGTTAAATTATGTATCTAGTGCGGCATTCATGTTAAAAAAAACGACTTTTCATCTTGGGGAATTTACTGTTCTATAATTCACAAAAAACTGTTAACACAATCTATCCAATAAAAGGAGAGTATTAATCATTGATGTCACCCCCAGATCACAGGCAAGTCTATGCATCATTATTCCTTTGTATTTCATACATTATTTTTAAATATTACTACAGGCCACCCCACTCACAAAATTATCGTAAGCAATATGCCTATGAATACACATTCTACCTAG
>JABUQX010014320.1:0-12500 GCA_015478945.1 Trachelipus rathkii
TCAAAGGATGCCGCCGAGGGTGAAAAGGTCACATGTTTCTATATTCTATATTCTATATTCTATATATTCTATATTCTATATTCTATATTCTATATATTCTATATTCTAGCTCCTAGCACGTGCCGACCTATATTGTAGAATACACCGGTCTTAGTGTCTATTCCTAGGTTATTGGGTACGGGTAAATCGATTGTGTACATTAGGAAGGTGCTAGGATGCTTCCTTCTATGAGTTATTACCCACCCCCCTTTTCTAGCCTTTTCTAGCATGACATGTCCTACATCATAGAATACACCCGGTATTAGTGCCTACCCCTAGGTTATAGGGTATGGGGAGTCGATTGGTGTGTATTAGAAGGTGCTAGGATGCTTCCTTCTATGAGTTATTACCCTACCCCCCTTTTCTAGCCTTTTCTAGCCTGACATGTCCTACGTCATCGAATACACCCGGTATTAGTGCCTACTCCTAAGGTTATTAAGGTACGGGAGTCGATTTGGTACATTAGAAGGTGCATAGGTTGGTTCCTTTCTATGAAGTTAGTATCCCCCCACGCACCCTTTCTAAGCCCTTCTATGTGGGCGATATATCGTATATGCCTTGAATATTTCCGAAATTTGTATCGATTAGTAAACATTATTCGACACTGCTGAAGTCGATTCTGTGGTTACAACGAACGATCACTCCTACAAGAGTTAGTTAAAGACACTTACCTACCCCCTTTCTAACATTTTTGTTTTCTTGAGCTATGAGTCGATCGTGGTGGTGACTAGTATGTTTGAGGTATGCCGAGCGATTGCCGCTATTGCCGAGCGTGGCATTCAAGCCGTTGCGTTTTTGAGAACGCACCCAACAGTGCGTTTTTCGTAGATGCGTACCCTTCGTCAAAACCTATCAATGACGGGTGTCAAACAGGGGTAGATGTCTCCAAAAAATAAGATTCCCGTAGTCAATTTCCGCGAACGCCCAGAGTCCCCAGGGCCCCAGGCGGGGGTCATTTATGGGGCAAGAAATGAGACAAAATGACACATCTTAGCAAAAGAGGTGTTAGAGTCATCGTATCTTCTTCAAATTTGGCATATCTTCCTTATATGTTGCAACATTGTTGTATCCAATGTTTCAAGTCGCTACGTCAAAGGGGGGTGGGGCCCCCGCCCCCTTAAATTTTTAAAAATGGAGCTTAGAAAGCCTGAAATTGGTGAGCTGTATAGAAGAGAATTAAATGAATATAGAATTGGTTATGTTAAACCTATTGGCGAACCAATATGAGCCGGAGCCGGGAGCTGGTGGTTGCGGGCCCGAAATGGAAATTCAGCTCCTACCACTAATTAGAAACAAATGAGGTGTCTACATATATGTTTTCAAAAGGTGTAGAATTCATTTTTGAGGGTTTCAGTTTGGCAATAACAGCTGTTTCTAGCTTCTAGCACGACATGTCCTTACATCTTAGAACACACCCCATATTATTGGCCTACACCTAATGTTATAAAGGTACTGAGTCGATTTGTAATAATAATTATAGAAGGTGTTATGGATGCTGTCCTTCTACTCTGTTAGTACCCAACCCTTTTCTAGCACTTCTAGCAATGACATGTCCTACGTCATAGAATTACACCTAATATTAGTGTCCTACCCCTATGTTTTTGAGGTATGAGGAGTCGTTGGTGTGTATTAGAAGTGTTAGGAATGGTTCCTTCCTCTACGATTGACCCCTTTTAGGCCGCTTAAAGCCCCCTTTTTTGATTGTTTTGGGCCTGATATTTCGGTTTGGCCTTGATATTTCGGCCTTTGATACCGTATCAAGGCCTGAAATTGACCATAAAAGTTCGTGAGGGATTAAGTGAGATTAAGTCGAGCACATGTAGGTATCTGACGCAGTACCTGTTGTAAGGGAACTGTCCTAACATGAGGTCATGTAGGTATCTGCCCCTAACTTAAGTCCCTGTATGTAACTATCCTAACCTCACACCACTCACACACACACACACACTACACACACATTCATGCACACGCCGCTAGGCTACTTATATCACACACGACAACATCACATCCATCACAGCGCACACCGCGCTAGGGCTACTTATTACAACACACGCACACCCGATAGGCTACTTATACACACACTTAAGCTCACACATATACCTACACCTACACTTACACACACACACACACACCACACACACACACACACACAAAATTTTGATGCCTCAACTTTGATGGCCTCAGCTTTGATGCCTCAATTTTGATGCCTCAGGTTTGATTCCTCAACTTGATGCCCTCAGCTTTGTGACTCAATCTCTTGATGCCTCAGCTTTGGAGACGCAATCTTGTTACGGAAAAAAAGAGGAAAGGAGTAAGAAGAAGAAGAAAGAAGAAGAAGAAGAAGAAGAAGAATGAAAGAAGAAGAAGAAGAAGAAGAAGAAGTCTCATATGACGGAGCATAGGAGCCGGAGCCGGAGTCGGAGTTTGTGATGGCGGGGTCAGACTGGAATTCTGGCTCCCGTTACATATTGAGTCAAGTTGAAGACGTGTTAATATATTATATATAATATTAATATATATATTATATATATATATATATAGTAATATATATATATATATATATATATATATATATATATATAATAATAATATATATATATATATTAATATATAATATATAAATAATATATAATATAATATTATAAAATATTAAAAAAATTATATATTTATATATAATATATATAAAATTATTAAAACGTATTATAAATCTATAAATTTTATAATATTAATTATTATAATATTATATAAATAATATATAAATATATTATGATTTTTATATAAAATAAATAAATAATATTAAATAAATTAAAATTATTAATATATATAAAAATAAATATAATTATATATATATATGTTTCAGAGAATACATGATTCCGAATTGGGTTTCGTAACCCCCAAAATGAGTTCGAGAACCCCCTTTGAGTGGATCCTCAGCTGGAAAAAAAGAAAATTACAGAGTACAGGGCAGAGAAAAGATGAAGGAAGGAAATAGAAGTTTCGTAAGATAGAACAAATGAATCATTGGAGTTATCGGTATCGGCACCGGTGCAGGGTCGGTGCGGTGCCGAATTAGTAAATATGTGCTTGTCACCATAATATTAGTGTGTTTATATACGTTTTTAGTGATGTAGAATATGAATAACATAGTTTCATTACACTCAAAGATGTCTAGGGACCCCAATTGAGAGGGGAGCCGAACCCCAAAATATGGTTTTTACCCCTTTTAAATGAAATTTTAAAAGGATATAAGTTAATAATACATAGACTTACGCTCTATCAACCCCATGTTGCATAAATATATGTAACAGCAGCCTTATGTTGTACAAATATATATAAAGACTTAAACACAGAAACTTAAGTGGTTTTCTCCTTAGCCATGACGACAATGGTATTACATATTTGTAGCAAACTGAGATATTCAAGTCAAGACTTGCACTCGACTGGTTTAATGTATGATATATTCAAGTCCCTATATAAAGTAATGTGTATATAGTATGCATGTGTATATGTTGTGTATGTGTATGTTTAGTTAGAGGTCGTATAGCACATAGTTCTTACATTTTTATTCAACGAGGTATTTATTTATAAAGAAAAGCGTGTTCGATTACCAAAGTTAATAGTTAAAGTTAGAGTTAATAGTTAAAGTTGAGATAAAGTTAAAGTTAAAGTTAAATTTTTATTTCATGTCGAAGGATAAGATTTATATTTTTTCATGTATTAAATACAAATATGTTTTTTTTGAAAAACATTGTCTTTTGATGAAAAAAATTTTTGTTTTTTCGAAAAACATTTTCTTTTTGATTGAAAAAAAACATTTTTATTTTTTGAAAAACATTTTTAAAAAACAAATTGTTTCTAGAAAAAAAGTTGTTAAATTTCCACGAAAAACATGATTTTAGGGACTATAATAGCAATAAAGCAAGTAAAAACACTAACAGCAAACAGCCTCCAGGGGCCCCCACCCCCACCCCCGCCCACCTCATGTTTTACTGCTTTAACTGCTTTAACCCTACATACTATAATAAAAAAGATATATGTCACTACCTAATTTTTCTGTCAATCATATTACATCTGTATTTCCACATTACCCCTTTTTCTAAACTTTTTAAAAACAATACTTAGACTTAAATAAAATATTTTAATTTGAAAATTGAAACCTGGTGTTAGATCTTTTAGTATATATATATATATAATATATATTATATATATATTATTATATATATATATATTAATAGTATATATATATATATATAATAATAATATATATATATATATGATATAATTATATATATATATATATATATAATAATATGATATATTATAATATATATATATAGGTATATATAAAATATAACGTTAACAAATTTCCATACTTAACAACAGTAAAGTAATTAACATTGCATACAAAAGACGTAACCTATTCACATTTTTCATGCATGTCTTTAAACATATCAATGTTAATTTTACATTAACATAGTAATATTTAAACTAAAGATTTTATCGTATCCTAACCTAACGATTGTAATAAACTAAGAATAAATCGCATACGGCACAACCACACACACACACACAGCAACTACATACACACACACACATACACACACACACACACACACACTACACACACAATATTGCTAACGTAACAAAGTTTCACATTAATAAAGCTAACATAGCATCCCCTGAACTAAGAAAATAGTGTACAACGGCAAACCTAACATACTTTAAGATCGAATAAACAGCTAACATTAACAAATTTCCATACTTAACAGCAGTAAAGTAACCAAAATAGCAAACAAAAACGTAACCTATTCACACTTTTTTCATGCATATCTTTAACAAACATATCATTTTTAATTTTACATTAACATAGTAATATTTTACAAAGATTTAACGTAAATCCTAACCTAACTATTGTAATGAATTAAGAATAAATGCCACAGAACAAACACAAACCCCACACACACACACACACACAATACACACACACAACAACACACAAACACACACACATCACACACACCACATCAGACACATACACAAAAACACGAATATATGTTAACGTAAAAAAACGTTTTTTTTACATTAATAAAGCTACATTGCAACACCTGAACTAAGAATATAATACACACAACGACAAAATTAACATACCTTAAACACGTATAATAACTCTAACAATAGCAAAGTTCCATACTTAAAAACAGTAAAGTAACTAACAACTTTACATACAAAACGAAACCTATTCACACTTTTTCAAGCATATCTGGGAACATATCAAGTGTTAATTTTAAACATTAACATGGTAAATTTAGTCAAAGATTTATCAGTAACCCTGGTCTAATTATCAACTGACTAACGAATAAACTCTAACGTACCAAAGTTTTTTGCATTTAACATAGTAATATTAACAAAAAATCCTTTTAAGACAGAGCACAACCTTCTACCACGTTCTCAAATCTAAAACGCATATGACGATAAAATAAGTCTCGAGAGAAAAGATAAGGCAATATTACTGGAACAAACACAAGTCTAAGAGATAAGGGATATTTCAACCAATCACGGAAAGGTATAGGATATTTCAGCCAATCACCGAGTAGGGCAAATATAGATGACGGATATGTCCAACGTGGAATTAGCATCCAAAGTCTTACACTATAATATATATATATATATATATAATATATATATATATATATATATATATATATATAATATATATATATAATATTTGGTTGTAGATATATTAGTTTATAGTATTTATATATATATATATATATATATGGTAAACATATACATAGGATACGCCCCCCTTATGTAAAATAAAAGAAATCCAAAATAGCATACATAATAAAATATATAAAAGAATACATCTTCCACCGAGAGATACCCCGGGGTTTCACCCCTTGCTAGATGAATGAATCCCCCATGGGGTATCACCCCGAAGGGGCGTGTAAGCAGGCATTACCCTCCGAAGGAGGGTAAGGCCTCAGCCTGCTTACACGCCTATTCGTGGTGATACCCCATGGGGGATTAGATAAACTAGTATATATATATATATATATATATATATATATATATATAGTGTAAGACTTTGGATGCTAATTCCACGTTGGACATATCCGTCATCTATATTTGCCCTACTCGGTGATTGGCTGAAATATCCTATACCTTTCCGTGATTGGTTGAAATATCCCTTATCTCTTAGACTTGTGTTTGTTCCAGTAATATTCCCTTATCTTTTCTCTCGAGACTTATTTTATCGTCATATTCGTTTTAGATTTGAACGTGGTAGAAGGTTGTGCTCTGTCTTAAAATGATTTTTTGTTAAATATTACTATGTTAATGCGAAAAAACTTTGGTACGTTAGCATTTATTCGTTAGTTCAGTAGGATAATTAGACCAGACAGGGTTATGATAAATCTTTGCTAAATATTACCATGTTAATGTAAAATTAACATTGATATGTCCCAGATATGCTTGAAAAAGTGTGAATAGGTTACGTTTTGTATGCAATGTTAGCTCTTTACTGATGTTAAGTATGGAACTTTGCTAATGTAAACAGTTTATTCGTGTTTAAGGTATGTTAATTTTGTCGTTGTATATTATATTCTTAGTTCAGGTGTTGCTATGTTGGCTTTATTAATGTAAAAACATTGTTACGTTAACATATATTCGTGTGTGTGTGTGTGTGTGTGTGTGTGTGTGTGGTGTGTGTGTGTGTGTGTGTTGTGTGTGTGTGTGTGTGTGTGTGTGTGTGTGTGTGTGTGTGTGTGTGGGTTTGTGTTTGTCTGTGGCATTTATTCTTAATTCATTACAATAGTTAGGTTAGGATACGTTAAATCTTTGTGTAAATATACTAATGTTAATGTAAAATTAACATTGATAGTTTAGAAGACATGCAATGAAAATTTTGTCGTGTGAATAGGGTTTACGTTTTTGTAATGCTATATTGGTTACTTTACTGCTGTTAAGTAGGGAACTTTGTTAATGTTAGCTGTTTATTCGTGCTTAAAGTATGTTAGGTTTTGCCGGGTGTACACTTTATTCTTAGTTAGGTGATGCTATGTTGCTTTATTAAATGTGAAAATCTTTGTTACGTTGCCAAATAATTTCAATCTGTGGGTGTGTGTGTGTGTGTGTGTGTGTGTGTGTGTGTGTATGTGTGTGTGTGTAGTGTGTGTGTGTGGTGTGTGTGTGTGTGTGGTGTGTGTGTTGTGTGTGTGTGTGTGTGCGTAAATTGCGATTTATTCTTAGTTTATGTTACAAGCGTTGGTTAGGATACGCATAGAATCTTTGTTAAATATTATCTATGTTAATGAAAATTACATTGATATGTTTAAAGAACATGCATGAAAAATGTGAATATGTTACGTTTTGTATGCTAATGTTAGTTTCTGTTACGTGTTGTTAAGTATGGAAATTTGTTAATGTTAGCTGTTTATATATATATATATATATATATATATATATATATAATATATATATATATCTATATTTATTTATAAATAAAAATATATATATATATATAGTATATATATATATATTATTATATATATATATATATATATATATATATAAAGGTCTACCACCAGGTCTCTTAAGTGTTACAAATTAAAATATATTTATTTAAGTCTAAGTTTGTTTTAAAAAGTTTTAGAAAAAGGGTAATGTGAAATACAGATGTATATGATTGAACAGAAAAATAGGTAGTGACATATATTTTTATTAATAGTATGTAGGGTAAAGCAGTAAAGCAGTAAAACATGAGGTGGGCGGGGGTGGGGGTGGGGGCCCCTGGAGGCTGTTTGCTGTAGTGTTTTACTGCTTTATTGCTTTATAGTCCCTAAAATCATGTTTTTCGTGGAAATTTAACAACTTTTTTCTAGAAACAATGTTTTTAAAAAATGTTTTTCAAAAAATAAAAATGTTTTTCATCAAAAGAAAATGTTTTTCGAAAAAACAAAAATGTTTTTCATCAAAAGACAATGTTTTTCAAAAAAACATTTGTATTTAATACATGAAAAATATAAATCTTATCCTTCGACATGAAAATTTAACTTTAACTTTAACTTTATCTCCAACTTTAACTTTAACTCTAACTTTAACTTTAACTTTGGTAATGAAACAGCTTTTCTATAAATAAAATACCTCAGTTTGAAATAAAAATGTAAGACTTTGTGTATACGACCTCTAACTAAACATACACATATACACATACACATACACATACACATACACACATCTTTATATAGGGACTTGATATAGCACACATTAAACAAGTCGAGTGCAAGTTTTGACTTGAATATCTCAGTTGTACAACATATGTATACCATTGTGTATGGCTAAGAGAGAACCACTTAAGTTCTCTGTGTTAAGTTTTATATATATTTGTACAACATAAGGCTGCTGTTACATATATTTATGCAGCATGGGGCTGTTGATAGAGCGTAAGTCTATGTATTATTAACTTATATCCTTTTAAAATTTCATTTAAAAGGGTAAAAACCATATTTTGGGGTTCGGCTCCCCTCTCAATTGGGGTCCCTAGACATCTTTGAGTGTAATGAAACTATGTTATTCATATTCTACATCACTAAAAACGTATATAAACACACTAATATTATGGTGACAAGCACATATTTACTAATTCGGCACCGCACCGACCCTGCACCGGTGCCGATACCGATAACTCCAATGATTCATTTGTTCTATCTTCCGAAACTTCTATTTCCTTCCTTCATCTTTTCTCTGCCCTGTACTCTGTAATTTTCTTTTTTTTTTTCTCAGCTGAGGATCCACTCAAAGGGGGTTCTCGAACTCATTTTGGGGGTTACGAAACCCAAAAATTCGGAATCTATGTTCCTCTGAAACCATATATGATATATATATATACTATATACTATTTATATAAATATATATATATATATATATAAAAACAATAATAAATAAAATATATATATATATATATATATATATATATATATATATATATATATATATATATATATATATATATATATATATATATATATATATATATGCCGATGACTCAACTCTCCAATCTTCCACTCATTTTAATTGTGCTCCGCACCGGCTGTCTCGTACGCGTTGGCCTTCGAGTTGAAACCGATCCACACTTCCAGTCCGGCTCACCTACTTTTATGAAAGTAGCTCAGCTACTTTCATGTACGTGGCTACGCCACGTACATGAACCCATGTACGTGGCTACGCCGCGTACACGGGCTAGCTAGGCCTAAACACACTCACGAACGTATATGGTGACGAGAACAAAGGGGGTAGGGGATGAACAAAGGGGGGTAGGGGAAAAACGCTCATGAAAGTACATGAGCATATGGTCACGCATAAACACACTCACACACGTACATGGCGAATGTACAGAAATATACATGGTACCCTGTGGCAGTGCCCCAGGGTAGTGCCCCAGACATGAAAAGTACCCTGGAACGTAGCTCACACCAGATAGGTGCTGGAAAGCATCTCACGAAGTTTCACCCTTGATCCACTTCTGAGTGATGACGTCATAGGATAGAAGAAAAGGGGTAGGGGATGAACAAATGGGGGTAGGGGAAAAAACGATCATGAAAGTACAGTAGCATATGGTTAGGCCTAAAATACACTCACACACGTACATGGCGAATGTACAGGAATAGGGGGCCACCTGGGGGGAAGCCCCCCAGAACAAAACGGCAGACATGAAATGTACCCCCCGCAGGTAGGGCCTGGAAAACACCCCAGAAAAGAGAGAGGGGTTCCTGTAATTCGGGTTCTTAAGGTGTTAGTTGTGTATCCCACATTAGAAGAATTATATCCTACTTTTTTAAAATTAAAATGATAAACAACCTAACATCTGTTATAATTAATAAGAACAATATTCATAGGTACTAAAATATGAGGACACTCGTCTCCGTTTGTAATAACTTCTTACATGGACTCTTTCCCCCCTCCCCCCTATCTGACTTAATCTGTCCTTTGACAATTATGTTTAATTTTTGCTTTTCTCTGAAAAAGTTTGTCCGATTTGATGATTTAAAGTAAAAAGTTATCTTGCTTTCAATATCAATTGAATTTGAATTTGAAGTTAGAATGTCATTTATGGTTATTTCAATAACGTTTTAATTACAAAGAGGTGATAAGAATAAATAAAAACCTAATCAATAGTGGTTACCCTCAATTTAAAATAGAAAGCCAATGTCCCATTACAGTTGTACCATGGTATACCATGTTGCCTCTTTTCATCTAAATGAGAAGTTCATCCTCTCTCTCTCTCTCTCTCTCTCTCTCTCTCTCTCTCTCTCTCTCTCTCTCTCTCTCTCTCTCTTTCTCTATATATAATAATAATAATATATATATAATAATATATATATATATATTATATATATATATATATATATATATATATATATATATATTCTTCTTATATATATATATATATATATATATATAAATGTTTAATAATAAAAATATATTTAATTTATGTATAAGTTTATTTTTATAGCAATATATATATATATATATAATATATATATATATAACATAATATATATATATATAATATATATATATATACTCATATATATAATATATATAATATATATATATATTTATAATATATGTATATATATATATGTATATATACTAATATAGCATATATAACAATAACCAATAATATGTAACCTTAATATATAATAATAACTAATAATAATAATATATATTATATATAATAATATATATATATATATATATATAAATAATATGTATATATATATCTGGTTCGAAACTATTACCATGCTTATGTTATAATAATATATATATATATATATATATATAATATATATATATATATATATATATATATATATATATATATATATATATATATATATATATATATATATATATATATAATATATATATATTTTAATATATATATAAATATAAAAATAAAGCATGGTAATAGTGTCTCTTGTAAAGTTTCAGAAATTTTTAAAGTTTCAAATAACAAAAATTGTCCAATATCATTATTTATTAAAATAATTTTCATAATACATTAAAATTTATTTACTATTTAATTAGCATTTGAATAATTTTAGTTTATATAATTAGTTAAAGCACAACAATTAAGTTCCCGAAATCTCTGCCAATCATTTCTGGAAATTAGACCAACTCTTAATAACAACATTATAGATTTTGTTTATCACACTGTGTGTGTGTGAGAGAGAGAGAGAGAGAGAGAGAGAGAGAGAGAGAGAGAGAGAGAGAGAGAGAGAGAGAGAGAGAGAGAGAGAGAGAGAGAGAGAGAGAGAGAGAGAGAGAGAGAAAGGATAATACTTTTATATACTGCCTAAATTGCTAGGACACAGATAAAAAAATGTTTCTCATTATTTTCACATGGTTTTGACAATTCAGCTTTTATAATAATATTCCCATCATCACCTATAACAAAAAAATAAAGTTTTAATTGACAATCAATGTCATCCACCTTTGAATTAGGATCCCAGTAATAAAATGGTTCTTGAAGATCAAACCTACTAATCACAGAGTTTTTCAAACCTGAAATATTACATATATATATAATATATATATATATATATATATAGTATAATAATAATATTAATATTTAATATAAGGACTAACAACAATAACCAACAACAACAACAATACTTAGCATAATATATTCTTCACTATATTTTTATTGTGATAATAATATAATAGTATTTAATAATATATGTAATAATAATAATATATAGATATGTATTTATAATATATATATAATAATAATAAATATAAATATGTATAAATTAAACACATCTATTTCATATTCTTTGCTGTAATATATGTATAATATATATATATGTATGTAATATATAATATCTAATAGTAATAATCTAAAGGGAACTATGAGAAGTTGGCATAACTTAGCCAACCAATAGTAACAGCAACAACTATATATAATGCATCTGCCATTGGAGCTCAGCTCTCCGTTCTTCACTCAAACTGGTTGTGGCGCTCCCTCGTTTGTATATAGAGTTGCCTCTCGTCTACAGCTTTGATTCACTTCTTCGATTTGGTCGGAATTTCTCAGTGGGGTAACCGCAATCTTGAGAAGTTCAACTTTGAAAACTCAATTTCTGCACATTTTTTCTCTCTAAAAAATACCTCCGGATAATTTAATATTTTTATGCGATTCTGTTGTCTCTCCTGCAAACAATATAAACATTCTAGAACTAAACATAAAAATTGTCTTGGAGACCTCACATCCCATCGGGTTGCTAAAATGGCCTCAAAAAGCTGGGAATTCTTTCTTTTCAGATTGCGTGAATTTTTTTCTTCTGCTCAGATACTCCAGTTATATAAGGTCTTACTCGCCCCTGTATGGAATACTGTTCTCACATTTGGGGTGGATCCGGTTTCACCCTCCTTTTGGATAGAGTTGAAGCTAAGGC
>JABUQX010014320.1:20000-21264 GCA_015478945.1 Trachelipus rathkii
GACCACGGAAGAAAAAGTATATTGAGTCAGTAAAGGAATGTTTGCAGGAGAGAAATGTGAGTTTGGCAGTGAGGAGAAGAAAGGTGCATGATATGAGAGAATGGCGGGGTTTTGTGAGGGGGTATGGTTGTGGCCCACCTGGGCCAAGGGATGAACCCTTCACTGACGATACGCCATAGTGAGGGTCCGTCGCGGTCCCATGAAGCTCTAGGGTGGATTTTCTGACTGCGACGAGTTCTCATTAATAGGTATAGAGGGGGCGGTAAGGCTGAACTTTCTTTTCGACTTGTGTCATATCCTTCTACTACTTTTCTTTTCCGATGCATGTCACGAACCTTACCCCAGTCTTGGGAAAAAAGGAAGATGATATATATATATATATATATATATATATATATATATATATATATATATATATATATATATATATATATATATATATATATATATATAAATATATATATATATATATATATATATATTTAATTAATAATAATACTAATAATAATAATAATAATAATAATAATAATAATAATAATAATAATAATAATAATAATAATAATAATAATAATAATAATAATAATAATAATAATAACAATATCATGTAATGGCTGTAACAGCTTAATGTAATATGTAATAATAAAATGATAATAACAGCCAATGTAATATAATAATAATAATAATAATAATAATAATAATAATAATAATAATAATAATAATAATAATAATAATAATAATAATAATAATAATAATAATAATATAAATTATCGACTCCGACTCGCTGAACAGAATTTTCCGACTCGACTCCGACTCCGACTCCACTTGCACAGAATTTTCGACTCCGACTCCGGCTCCGACTCCGACTCCGACTCCTGGAAAATTGCATGACTCCACGACTCCGACTCCGACTCCGCAGCCCTGGTTATCACCTGACTAATGATGAGAAGTATATTTCATCTATATAATAAGCAAATTCATCAATTTAGTTTCAAATCATTTCAATAAATAAATAAATAAAAATTTGATTACTCATATATATATATATATATATATATATATATATATAACATAATAATAACTCTTATATATATATATATATATATATATACACTCTTCTTCTTCTTCTTTAACAATATTATATATATATATATATATATATATATATATATGTATATAACATATATATATGTAATAACAATAATAACCTGCCATATACCTCTATATATATATATATATATATATATATATATATATATATATATAT
>JABUQX010014321.1:0-15000 GCA_015478945.1 Trachelipus rathkii
ACTCCCGACACCCCAAAACAATCTGTTATATACCATCCGATTTTTGATCACCTATCCAACCATCTCAGGGTCCCCCAACACCATTCAATCTGAAGCTTCTCCCTACTCCAATTCCCAGGAAAACCAGTCACTGTCAGGAGTGTATCCCAAAAAAAGCGATCCTGCTCAAACCTCTTTAATTCAACTATTAAGAAATTCTAGGACTCAACACACACACAAATGTCTACCATAGCTCTGTACCCACAAGTAACTGTCCAAAATTGCAACTCCTTCTCTCCCCCTCTCACTAGCCTTGTCCACACCAGCACAACAACACATTCACACTACACCATCATTTCCACCGTTAATTTCATCTTGGTTTCAGTCACAGGCGAAGCAAATCAATTTGCCCTTTCTAATACAATCCAAGCATCCATCATCTCTTTCTCCTCAACATTTATTCCGATAGACGATTCCATGGTACGATTCCATACCAATTTACGATTCAGACAAATTCGCCGAAAATTAGAAGGCGGAGCATTATCACACGCAGCGCGCATCACGGACCCATCTCCTCGAGGCCAATGCGATCAGCCATTCCGAGGCAAGAGCATATGGTCCGGGTAAGTGGTGCACCACACCCAACACATACCAACCTCGTCCCTTCAGTAGCTTCTCTACGACCACGCAGGAACATACCGATGTGGGCGCAATCTCTTTCTCCCCCACACATAGGATATGAATAGTAGGACTAAAATAGGAACTATAAGGATAAAATAGAACTAAATAGTGGATAAATAGAACTTAGACAAAATATAATATATATAGATATCACAATGGGTAATGAGGATAAAGAAACTTTTCTTCTTTAAATCATATCACTATATATATATACTACATACAGATAATATACTATATATATATATGACTAATTAATATATACCGATATATACGTATAGTAATTAATATTATATAATATAATATATATATATTATATTATACTAGTATATTATATATAGTATATATATATATAATAGTACATATATATACTTATATATATATATATATATATATATAATATATATATAAATAGTAATATAGTATATAGTATATACTAATATATATATAACTATATAATATATATATATAATAATATAGTATAATCATATGATAATATAATATATATATATATAAATATATATATAATATACTATATATATATAGCTATATACTATATATATATATAATATATAAATATACTATACTATATATTTATATATATAGATATACTCACGCGCGTTACTCATACGTAACCTATATATAGTACTTACGTATACTATAGCATAACTTATACCTCATAGTAGTATATACGATATATACGGTTATATAATATATAGTTCATATATACTATATATAGGTATATATATTATATATAATATATATATATAGTATATAGTATATATATAGATATATCATATATCATGATATAATACTATATACTATATATACATACTATATAATAATCTATATATATTACTATATATACATATAATATATATAACATATCATATATATACTATATTATAATGATATATTATATATATATATATATATATATATCATAGATATATATATATATACTATATATAACTATATATTATATATATATACCTATATTATAATAATAGTATAATATATATATAAATATATAATATATATATATATATTATATAATATATATATATATATATATAATAATATAATATTATATACTATATAATATACTATATACATATTTATATTAATATATATATATATTAGTATATATATATATATAGGTATTAATATGTTGTAAAATTATACCTATACTAGTCATAGCTATAGTATGATATATAATTAATAAATATATATATATATATACTATATAATATATACTCTATATACTAATATATATACTAAGATATATCAATATATATATATATATATATACTACTAATAACTATATATATATACAAAAGGAATTCCTCAACTACTTTCTGTTATGTAAGAGCCGACTAAAAGCAACAGTGGAAACTGGTTTGGACAGTTCTCCGTGTTACCACTTACTTCATGCCCTAAGAATACTCGTGCATGATTTGGATTTTCTGTTATTTATGGCCCCGAAAGAATGCCCCTCATTTTGCATCGCCCTCCAAAATTTCGCGTGCGTGTTTGCACTTTCCCAACCCCCAGCTCTGTGGGGAACAAAGGAGCCAACTTGATATAATGATGAATTGAGTATCATTAGCATTGTTATATAAAGAGTAAAAGTGTAATAATGTACAGACTTGTGCATTGAGTTAAAATTAATTAGCCAGTCGGTTAATCTGATTAGAAGTTAAAAAAAAAAAAAATAATATATAGCCTAGTTACAACTCAGTTCTTTACAGTATCGTTTGGAGTAACTTTTACTTTAGGATCATTTCACTATTTTTATTTTTTAATGAAGCTACTAGAACCTATATGATGGATTATGGGAACAGCTGACATGAAGCAGTTACTTTTGCGCCCAACAGAGCTCTCAGAACTCCCGAGTGTATACATCATTCATCAATATCGTGAAATGAAGAGCTGAAAAAATCTCACCGGTATGTATTTAACGTCATTTAAAGTTTTCAATTCGCAAAAATGGACAGTTAAAAAAAGCCCACACTCTGCTGGTCTCCATAAGCGACCAAGGAAATTACAGTGCACTGAATCGTGTACCTATGAAGAATATTGAATAAGCAGAACTGTAATTGTTACACACTGCTTCGGCATGAAAATGTAAAGTTAAAATTCAAATGCTTACTGAATGCAGCTTTGATCTAAGCCAATAAATGCGCAACCACAAAACACCACACCACACTTTAGCAGTTCAAGATCATAACATATTTATACATCCATACTAAACAGCTTTGAATGTAATCAAAAAGCAAACTTAAAAAACGACACCATTGCTTACGCATCGAAATACGAGAAAAATTACTTTAAATGTTCAGAGCTGCAACATTTTAATGTAATCAGAAAGGACAAACTAAAGTTACACGTGTGAAAAAACATCCAAAAACTATAAAGTTATATAAATGTCCTGAATGCAACTATGAATGTAATATCAAAGGAAACTTAAAAACACACATGAATTCGCATAAAAAAGTTAAATTATTTAAATGTTCAGATTGCAACTATCAATGTAATCACAAAGGAAGCTTAAAAAGACACATGCTTAAGCATCAAAATATTAAATTATTTAAATGTTCAGAGTGCAGCTTTGAATGTAATCAGAAAGTACAGCTTAATTTACACATACTAAAACATCGAAATATAAAATTATTTAAATGTCCTGATTGCAGTTATGAATGTAATATCAAAGGAAAGTTTCACACACACATGCTTATGCATCAAAATATTAAATTATATAAATGCTTCGAGTGCAACTATGAATGTAATCTGAAAGAAAGCTTAAAAAAGCACATGTTGAAACATCGAGATAGTAGTGATCTTGATAGTGGTAGGTGTAGTCAATGAAAGACTAATAGAGCATCTAAAGAAGCTCCCAGTGGCGGTTTCCACCTTAGAATTAAGTATAATGGTAGTAAGAAATTCATTGCTATCCTAAGGCTTGTATTGGGATGTTAATAATAGGTTAAGAATTGGGATGGCCTTATGGTCAAGGTTTGACCACGGTCATTTTTACAATAACCTTTTACTTAAGAGGGAGGAAAAACATGTAAATGCTCCGACTGCAGCTCTGAGTGTAATCATAAAGTAAACCTTAAAAAAAAAAATTGTTAATGCATGAAATACACTCCCGGACAAAATTAACGCATCTCATGGAATTTAATATTAGGTGACCAAGTGTGCTATTAGGATTATGTTGAATTGCATTTATAAGTGATCCAAGCGGAACAACACAGGTAGGTTTAAACAATAGAACAACCAAAAACTTAACATCCAATTTTCAGTACACGCCATGCTCAGTCACAGTGTTTACCACCCAAGCTACAGTACAGACCATTCTTTGCCCGAGTGCTCATTGAGCTCCAAAGGATTTGGTAGTCACGCGAGTGTGCAAATTGCAGTGTCACTGTCTTCATTTGGCCTAGAGTGCCTGAAGAATGGTCAGACACATAAGAGAAGAAGAGGAACTTGCGGTCAGGGCGACCATACTATTGAAGACCGGCCTCTCCCAGAGAAAAGTGGGTCAGCGATTGGAGGTTAACTAATCGACAGTGTGTCGGATCCTCCGCTGGTTCAAAGAGGCTCTCAGCAATCGTAGAAGACATGGTTAGGGTCGCCCAAGGGTTTTTTTGTGAGGGATTACGGATTTATTGATATGGGAGTTCTGCAGATTGGTTCCAAACGACTATTCAGGTACAAAACTTTCTCCATAGAGTTTGACATCCGCCCATTTCCAACCGTACAATTCGAAGAATTCTGCACGAGGTTGTAATGACTGCTTAACAGCCTGTCACTGGTACTTTTCTGATTATTATGCATCGGGTTGCCTGACTGCAGTTTGCACAGGCCTATGGAAATTGAACAATGGCGCATTAGAGTAATGTGCTTTTCAATGATTAGTCTCTGTTTGCACTACATGTACCAGACAAACGTGTTGAGACGTCCAACAGAATTCTTTTTCCCGTGAAACATTTCTCCAAGGGCGGGCACGTTGACGGAGGAATGGGACAATATCCCACAAGACGCCGCCACCAAAGCCTGTTGATGGAAATACGGAGGTCTAGTGAAGGCACTGCCCATTATTAAATACAGGTTTTGTTACTTTATTATTTGCAGTTTGTTACGTTACACCGTGAATTTTTCATTTTCGTGGAATTGCTCGTTATTCCTTACTAATTTTCCTGTCGCATGCTAGACACACCTCTGGTAGGTGGAAATGAAGACATCCACGTTGTAGTGTCATTTTGCCTTAAATGCTAGTGATGCATTAATTTTACATTATAATTTGTATTAAAATGTCATAGAAACGTTTGAAAGTTTAATTGACGGATTCCTTTGTAAATTGATATTAGATGGCGAGAGAACCTTTATGTAAATAATGTTTTTTGAATATATTCTTATTTAAGCCTACCTATCGGTATGAAACCTCTCCTTCAATTATTTTGTATATTAGTACAATCTATTTATTTCATAATTATTGTAATTATTTTTTTTGCCACCACTCACGGAGAAGACCCTCTTCAAAGGTGCCAAATGCAAAATAAAAGGAGAGAGACTTGTCCAAGTCATATATGCATTGATTTGTTCAGATACACGCACCTTAATTAAGATTGTGTATAAGAGCTAAAGGTGTATCATAATCTCGTATTGAATTTCAGCTCTGATTCCTTTAGGAATTTTGCAAATTTCCGGCTGGAGACAGAATATCTTACCTTCTCAAAATGTTCATTACATGTAAACTTTTCTTTTCACTATCAGTAAAAATGTCAATTATATTTTGAATATTTTTTTTTTTTACAACTATCCAATTCACCTTAACTTAAGAGAGGATACTGCGCAAATAATGTATGAATTTACCACAGCCTTCAACTCTCAGTAAAATCAAGTATAGAATTTTTATTTTTTCAATACAATCCTACTCAAGACGGCGCCAATAAATTAAAAAAGATATGCATATTAACTACCAGCATATAACACTAAAATCATTTACATACCCATTCAACCTATTTTAAATTTTACAAATGAATTATACTATCACATACTGAAGCAAACCATTCGGAGCATTTACTACTAGGTTGCTGCAGAGGTATTTACTCAAATCCTGATCTTTCAGATCACCAATATAGCTTTCGACCCTCGAGGCCAACTGGTGACATACTTTCCTATCACTGATTTATGGTCTTCTGCCCTTAGGGACTATGGGGAGTCTTGTGTGGTGTCGCTTGACATATCGAAAACTTTTGACCAAGTATGGCACTTGTTACTACTCTCTAAGCACCTTTCCTTTGAGTTTCCTCCTCTGCTTACTCGGGTCTTTCCATATCGGCACTTGTTGATGGAGCTACCTCATTTTCCTTTCCTGTTAGTAGTTGTATTAAAGGTATTCTATTTCCAACTTTATTAGTACTTTTCATTAACGGTCTTCTCAGCTGCACTTCTAACTCTGTTCATTCTTATGCTGATGAATCTACTCCAGAGTTGCTTTTCGACATTTTCTTTCCGATTCTATTCTTGCCAATCTGGATGTGATTTCCTGGTGATTTCGCCTCGACCTTGTGAAATTCAACTCTTTAAAAACTCAACTTTGATTGAGCTTTTCTTAGTGATGCAAATTCACGTTGAATTATGTTCAATAAATTCGTAAGTATATATATATATATAGTATATATATATATCTACTTATATATATATATATATATATAAATATAATATTATATACTATTATATATATATATATATATATATATATATATATATATATATATATATATAATATATATATATATATTATTATATATATATATATATATATATATAATATATATATATATACCATTTATCCACATATACATATCACATACTTAAAGTACACACCCTCTTCTAGATAACACTTTACAGATATCCCTACTATCATATTCCCTGTTGTGGGGGAGAAAGAATTGCGCACATCGTATGTCCTGCGTGTCGTGGGAGCCGACTAAGGGACGGTGTAGTTGGGTTTGGCTGCCTACTACCAACTATTTCTTGCCAGGAATGCTAATGCAGGCCTCGGAGAGGGTCGTGATCCGCCGTAAACGGCCTTCTAATCTTCGGCGAAAAATAAATGAATCGTATGGTACATGGATCGTCAGAGGAATAAAATGTTGAGGAGAGAGGTTGTGGTGGATGTATTTAGAAGGCAAATTTGATTTTGCTCGCTGTGACTGAAACAAAGATGAAAGGAAACGAAGAAGTTGAGTGGTGTGGTGGGGTCAGATGTGTGTGTGCTGGTGTGGAAATGATTGAGAGAGGAACGAGAAGGAGTTGCAATTTTGATGAGTGACCTGTGGTAACCAGGTATGGTAGACTTTGTATGTGTGAGTCCCTAGAATTCTAATGGTTTAATTTAAGTTTGAAAAAAGGTTAAGGTAATGTGTGGTTGTGACGTATGGGCCATCTGAGGGAAACGTTGAAGAGAGTTCGATTTTTTGGGTTAATCTGAATGATGTTCTGGATGGGTGGTAGGAGCTTCAGATTGATATAGTTTTGGGGACTGAATGGTTGGATAGTGATCAAAAACAGGGATGGTATAACAGGTGGTTTTTTTGGGTGGCGGGAAGAAATGAGAATGTGGAACGGTGATTGAATTTTCTGTAAGAGAGAGGTATGTGTGTAAGTACTAACTTTTCTTTAAACAAAGAGTAACTCAATAAGTATACTAGAGTGGGTGTAGGTAGAGATGGTATCGAGTAAAAGGCTTATGATTGGTTTAGTGTTGGGAAGAGGAGATGTTTGGAAGTATGTGTTCGATGTTAAATCAAGTTGGGTGTTTCGGAATGGGATTATCGATCATCTATGTTGTTTTCTAATGTAAAATTAAGTTCGTGGGGGCTTGAATGGAGAGGACGGTGATACGAAAGGAAGTAGGGTAAAATTAAGAGTGAAGAAGTTTTAAGTGAGCAAGACCAATAGGGATAATATGTAGAAGGCGCTCGCTGTAAAACGCGTTCTGCCCCCATTGTGAACCAAGTTGTACTGAAGCAAACTCTGGGCAAGTGAAGAAGCATTGTTCAGTAGTGGCAAAGGAAGTAAGAATGTTATACAGTGAGTGGTGGAATGGAAGAGGTGATGAAAGCGGTTAAAGGTAAAAAGAGAACTGATTGTTTTGAATTTACTAAAAGCAAATGATGAACAGAATCAAAAAAAGAAAATGCTTGGAATTATATAAGAGGAAAAAAGAATACTAAAAGGTGTATACGTAGAGCAAAACAAAAGGTAATGAACAGTTTGGAAGAAGATGAATGGGAATCTACAAGGGAATAGGAAGCTCTCTGGAAGGAAGCGCGAAAGGTTAAGAATGAAGAATAAGGGGAATCTGCTTGAATTATGAATAGGGATGGTGCTTTTGTTAACTGATGAAATGGGAGAAAAGAGGGAGTGTGGAAAGAACACTTTGAAAATCTGCAACACATTGGGAGTTAGCAAGAGGTGATAGTGAATGTGTGTGGGTTTGATGTGAGAAGGAATAGGTTTATTTTGGGATGAGGTTATTAGTAAGCAGGAGGTAATATAGGGAGAAGTGAAAAAGTTGAAGAATGGTACAATCTGCAGGTATAGAATGAAATTACTGGTGAAAATGATCAGAACGGAGGCGAGATAGTGAGTGATTGGATTTTTTGAAGTTGTGTAATAAAGCGTTTTATGAAGGGTATAGTTCCCAAAGGGATCTGAGGAGAGCGGTAATAGTACCTTATATAAGGGTAAAGGTGAGATAAGGGGAACTGTAGAATTATAGGGGAATAAGTTTACTTGGTGTTGTAGGGAAGGTATAGCTGTATTTTGGTCGAAAGAGTGCGTCGAGTGACTGAAGGACTGATTTTGGTGAAGAAAAACCAGGTGCGTTTAGGAGTGGTAGAGGATGTGTGGAATCAAATCTTTACGATTGAAACAAATGAGGAAGAAAATGAGGGAGAGAAGAGTAAATGTCAGATTTAGGTTTTATGGATTGCACAGGGAGTGTTATTAAGGAGGGTTTTTTTTTTTAATAATAAAGTTTAATGGCAGGTGTTAGTGAGTATATGGTGTTGGTGGTCCAAAGGTCTTCTGAATGGGTCAAAAGTATTAGTATGACGTATTAGTGAAGCGTGTGTTAAGGAATGAACTTGGGTGGGTGATTTTGTGGTATCGATGTTTAAGATTAACAGCGGAGGGAGTAACGAGGCAGGGTAGTTGTGTATTGTATGTACTCCTTGGGATTTTCTTATTTGTAATTGATGGGGGTTTAGGGGAGAATCCTGAGTTGGGGAATTGGCAGGAAATGGGTGAGAGATTAGGAGAAGTGAGGTAGGGAAGGCGTGTGCCTTAAACCGTTTAATATGCGGATGATTTGGGTTCTTTCCTTAGTATCGGGCGGAACTGAGAGCCACGTGCGCCTTTTAGAGAGGATTGGGTAAGGAGAGATTTTTTGGGCAGGGGTCGGTTGGTTAAAGAGAGCCATAAGTTAAGAGGTGGGAATTCGTTGAGTAGTACGGAATGCGGTTGAGTTGAGTATGACGGGTTATGGCTTGATCGCCTCGCAGTGATAGGAGGATTGAGGTCGCGCCTGGGGGCGCTCTGGGAACACAGTTTATGGGAGAGAGAGAGAGAGAGTGTATGTAGAAGAGGGTGTAGTAGAAAGTTGTGAAAATGGCAGGAAGGGTGGCTGGTGCAATTAAATGGTTGGTGATTAAAGGGACTAAGTCCCTTTGAAGTTGTGGCCCTAGGGGTTTTACAGGTGGTGAGGGGTATGGGTTGGTTTTACCTGGCTGTTATTTTATAGTAGTGAACTATAGGGTTCTGGAAATAAGAAAGTTATAGATCTGAAAAGTTCCATGTGTTTCACAATGGACAATCTAGGGGTGTGGCTGGTGTGAGGAAGATTGATAAAGAGAGGAATGAACGTATAGAGAGCGTGGTGTGGTGTGAAAGGGGTAAATGAGAGAATAAAAGTTGAACTATGTTTCTGAGATGGTTTGGTCAATGGTGGAAAGGATGAAGTGAAGTCGGTTCGGTTAAGCGGAGTGTATAGTGGAGAGTGTGGTTGGAACCGATCCGTTTCTGGGAGACCGAAGAGAAAAGGGGATTGAGTCGTGAACGAATGTCTGAAGAGAGAAATGTGAGTTTGGCAGAGGCGAGAATAAAGGTGCATGATAGGAGAGAATGGCGGGGTTTTTTGAGTTTGGGGGCATGGTTGTGGCCCACCTGGGCCAAGGGGATGAACCCTTACATTGACGATTTACCTTAGTGAGGGTCCGTCGCGGTCTCATGATGCTCTAGGGTGGATTTTCTGTCCCTGTGACGAGCTCTCATAATTATGGTACAGAGGGGGTGGTAGGCTGGGCTTTCTTTTTTCGACGTTTGTCATGCTTCTCCTACTGCTTTTCTTTCCGATGCTTGTAGCGCACATTACTCCCAATACTTCTAACGAAAGAGGTGAAGAAAGAAAGAAAGCAAGAATATATAACTGTATATATATATTATACTATATATTATATATATATATAATAATATATATAGTATATATATATATATATTATACGTATGTAATATATATATATATAGTATATTATTATATTATATATATATATATATATATATAGCTATATATATGTGTGTGTTTGTGTGTTTTATGTAATATATAATAATATTATATATATTATATATAGATATATATATATTATTATATATATTATATAATATATTATATAAATATATTAATATATATATATAGGTTATACTATATATATAGTATTAGTATATATATATATATATAGTATCTATAGTAGTACGGTTAGATATATATATATATATATATATATATCGGCCACCCGAAATCTGATTACCTTGCAGTTGGTGGGTGGGCTCTCTGGGATACTGTTGGGCGGAACATACAGCCCTTCAATGTCCTAGAGCAGTGGTCTCCAAAGTGGGGTACGCGTACCCCAGGGGGTACCCAAAGTCATACTTAGGGATACGCCAAAGAAGTAGGCTCAAGATAACTTGTGAGGGTTTGATCGTGTATCACGTGAGTGTGAAGTTCTCTCAATGTTCGCCGTGTCTTTTATTATATACCGTATTATATTATATTATATTATTTTCATATTATATTATTTTATATTATAGGTCTATAGGGGGTACAACTTGTAATTATTTTCGTCTTAGGGGTACGCGGTCTTAGAGCGAAGAATCAGATTTTTTTTTTTCTCCAATCAATTCCCAACCATAAGTCCCTTTAATTTTTGTATAAGGTTACCCTCCACTTTTTCCATCACAGCCCCTTGGGCTATCCGGTGTCTCTTCCCGCACGGGTTTACAGTTCACCCACACTTCATCCCCGTGGATGAGGGTACAGTTGAAAAACCGGTCATTTACGCTCACCACTGACCGGGCCGAAAAATGTAGGGAACCTGAGCCCGGACTAACCACTGGTGTGTTCTGCACTTTGGTGTATAATCTTGGACTTTACGCGAAGACTTTAGGTGCCGTGGTAAGTTTAGGTAAGAAGAAGAAGATGAAGGATTTCCCTTTTAATAAATACAGGATTAATTTTTATTATTCTAACCCAAATTCTTTATATACTTTGCATTTTTTATTAGAAAATAGATTATAACGAAAATAACATCAAATTCCTCCATTTTATTCACATTTCAATTGAACTATTATTTTATTTTTTTACTTTTTTTTAAGTGGGTGAACAGGATCCACCATGACATAAATAGGAGCGG
The DNA here is from genome assembly GCA_015478945.1 of Trachelipus rathkii. Lineage (NCBI taxonomy): Eukaryota > Metazoa > Arthropoda > Malacostraca > Isopoda > Trachelipodidae > Trachelipus > Trachelipus rathkii. The sequence goes on from JABUQX010014321.1 coordinate 11,421, forward strand.
TCACAAAAGGTTGAAAATCCGACTCTGTAGGCGAGTTCTAACATGATTCTTTTAATGCATGTCTTAAAAAAAAATTATTTAAATATATCATACAAGGCAGGAAAATATTGAACTACTGTTGAAGTGGGACAATTCAGACAAGACACAGGATAGCCTTTTACAAGGTGTTATGGACCATAGTGTAGAAAAATGGCGAAGGCAGATATGGAGTCCAGCTAAGGACAATTAATGAAGATGTAATGAACACATTGAGCAGTGTCATGGCAGAATTTGCGCGTGGGAGTACAATCCTGTCAAATTTCTTAGTTTCGTTCCTTGTGAATCGTTAGACCAGCATTCCTGCCAGTGATCAAATAAGTTAAGTGTATTTATATTTATATTCAGAAAATTGCTGCCTAATTTCATTCCTTCTTGCCAACACAATGGCAATAAGCTGTGTTTTTACATATCTGCCACCGGCCCACCACTCATGGGCAAAGTCCAATTCAAGGAGGGGTACTTGACTTTTTACCCTGGGCTAGGGAGTTGAATCTCAGAGTCAGAACTGGAGTTGGGGCTATGATAAGCATTTTCAGTGGAACCAAAGTTATTAAAATTCTTTGTCTTCCATTATAAATAATTTATTTACAATTAGTTTTAATTTTTAATATTTTAATATTAATATCTTTAAATATCTTCCGTTTACAGGAAAAAAAAAATTCATTTTCTATTGAGTTTATAATCAAAAAAAAAATTTTTTTTTTTTTATAGAGTCAACATTGGCAGAAAATTGAAGAAATTTTCTGTTTAAGTATTATAAATAAAATTAAGAAGGAAAGTATTTTATTTGCCCAGTAAAAGAAGATGAAATGGTGTGTAATTCTAAAATAAATTTTAAAATCTAATTTAAAGCACCATTTACAAAGGCAGCAAAATAAAGTTTTTAATCTGTTAATGAAGAAGAAATAGCTAAATATTTCTTTCATAATGAAAGAGTGACTATAATGATAAATAATAAAAAAAAAAAAATTAAGAAATATTACGGAATTGATTGTTAATAACAGAGTACCCCTCAGTTTATTTTCTTCACCTGCATTTCTCAGGATAGTTAGAGAGTTAGTATAAATTAACAGTTTACGTGGAAAGGACATGTTATCAGAGGATGTGTGGTTTAGCTGAAGCAGAAAAATTGCATTGAAAGAAATGCTGAAAGGAACGCATTTTTTGGTCCTGGAAAATGGATGCTTGCCCCTTGAGACACTGTGAACTATTTTGCTATAAATGTTTAGGTATGTATATGATAACTTTATACACCAACTATACATACTTTTTAGCATGAGTATAGAAGTACAACATACATCTGATTATATACAAAAGCTAGTTGTGAAAGTTCTAAAAGAGTTTTCAATTACAAAAGAACAAGTCTTAGCAGTCTGGTACAGATAATGCCTTCAACATGACATGGTGCAACAAGGAAACATGATGAAGTCTACCTGAAGTTTTGACACTATGAAGTTTTGAAACTGAGGAGGGAATTTCTCAATATGGTTTTCCTGTGATTTTCAATTCAGAAAAAAAATATGAAGGCAATATACAATATAGATAAATCATGTAATCAGCACAACAACACATTCTCCCATCATTGAACATATACATAGCGTAGCAACACTTATAACCTTGCTATTCATGATGGTTTGAAAGAGTTAAGAGTCAATTCATTAATAAATTAAATACATTAAATTGTAAATTGCTCGGCAAGAACATCTACACGCTGATGCTATAATTATAACGTCTTTTTGCCTGGGAAGAATGAATTTTTTACCAAAATCACTCAGTGAAGCAACACACTATCTAATGATTCAGAACCTTTTGGAACTAAAGGACTCTCTAACTGACATGACTCTTCTTTCAATGACTGAATTTCAATGCAGTAAGATTGACCAACTAGAAATAATAATTCGCCACCCATACTTGGTCAGTAAAAAATTACAAACCGCTACTTTTACGAAGGATAGAAATCCCTTATTTTATTGTTATCTCAACATAATAGCCATTACAAAGACTATTGAAGCATCAATGAATCATAGGGAGAAGACCCTTCTTTACAATAGTATTTTATTAGGTGCAATATATCTTGATCCAATGTAAATAAAGGTTTACCCTAGCAAAGTAACAGTCTGAGAAGGAAAAAATAGCATTACATGATAAAACTGTTCAAATGAAAGAAAATTTTCAGAAAGACCAGCCATTCGTCACCTATTCTTTGGAGTTATTAGATTATGAGAAGCAACTTGGAGTCAAAGCCAAGCACTACCGAACTGAAAGAGAAAGTGGACAGGAGAAGGTATCCACAGTTGCTGAATTCAAAGTAGAATTGTCCCATGCTTTGAATAAAATGGAGAAAATAGATGTCATCCCATCCAAACATGTGCCTCATTCAAGCAATACCACTGTACCCAAAAACAATTAGAACTGTAGTTAGTATATTAACTCCATTGTCATCAACTCAAATGAGTGTTAATTCCCTCAGAACTATGAGTATCTAAGATTATTTAGAAGAAGCAATATTGTTACGAAGAACATTCATTTTGAACTATTTCTTTTCAATGTTATGAATATTTTTTACTTTGTATATGTTAAGAGTAGTATAATGCTGGTGGTTTTTTTCTTTCTGGGTGGAGGTGGTGGTTTTATAATGTTTTGTACAAGGGGGGGGTGGTCTATTGAGAGAGATTTAATGTAAAATTGTCAGCCTATTGTGTCAAGATAGGCTTTTATAGGGAGGATTTTTGTTCCAATTTGTAGTTGGTGGGTAGTAGAGTGGGGGCAGTCAGTTTTTATCGTAAGGGCTTTGTTCAATACAGTTTCTATTTCTGAGTATTAGGTTGAGATATTATCGGGGCCCAGGATGATGATGTATAGTTTAAATAGGTATGGAGGTATTGTCTATATATATATATATATATATATATATATTATATATATATATTATATTATATATAATATTATATATATATATATATATATTATATATATATATATATATATATATATATATATATATATATATTATTATATATATATATATATATCACCCCTGAAACTATTTTATATAATATATATATATATTATATATATATATATATATAGCTATATATATATATCCCACCTGAGAATCTTGATAATAGTAATTATTTGAGTCTAATTCTTCTAACTTGATTTCAATTTCAGATTTGATATCCATTTTATTAATTATTTTAATGAAAATATATTTTAAAAAATTAAGACAGACACTGGAAAGAGAAAAAAATTTGTCTTTAAAATAATTCTTAAATAAAATCTAACCCAAAGTAATGAGAAGTTTTAAAATACTTCATTGCAAGGTTTCATTCTTTATATATATATATATATATATATATATATATGGGGCATTCCATGTCACTTCAACCATTTTTTGGCAATTTTTTCCGTGACCCCTTTCGATTTTTATGAAAAATGGCACACTAACAGATCTTGTTGAGAAAATATGAATGGTGTTTATTGCAGGTCTCTAGCTCATACGGTTCAGAAAATATGACCTTTGAAACTTTGGTCAAAATGT
>JABUQX010014321.1:25000-30424 GCA_015478945.1 Trachelipus rathkii
CTCAAGTATAATAAAAAACTTTTTTTAAGAAACAATATGACACAAACAAGGCTAGATTAAGTGCACTTATTTTTTGGAGGAGGGAGGAGGAAATTAAATATTTAAATAAAAATAGTAATAATACATTTGGAAGCAGAATGTAAAAAGATGTTTTTGAGAATTTGATTAAATTTTTGTACAAAAAAGTGAAAAGTTTTAATTTATGTTTTGTCCCTTTTAAAGAACATTTATACTCATTTTTACATACTCTTCAAAAATTCCATTCTTTTATTGCAAATATCTAATTTTCTCCAAAATAAAAAGGAGTACTAGATCTAAACAATAACATATAAGCCACTATAATATAATATATATTATATATATATCTATATATATATATATATATATATATATACCTATATATATAATATATATATATAATACTATATATATATATATATAATCTATATTATATATCATATATTATGTATATATATATATATATAATATAATATATATATATACCCCCTCATATACATCATATATATATATATATAATTATACCATATATATACCCTCACTATATATATATTATATATATAATATAATATATAATAATATATATATATATAATATATATATTATATATATATTATATATATGATATATAGTCCAAGGGGCCCCATTTCCACTTTGGCGGGGGGGCCCTATGACTCTTAGTTACGCCACTGGTGTAGGGAGGGCCAAAAAATATCGATATAGCCTATCGAAAACGAACGCAAACGTTAGCATTTCTTACGTTCGTAAGCACAAAATGCAAGAACGCGAAAACGCGCTTTTAAGCCGTTTCGTTTTTGCATTTGTGCTAAAAAAAATGCTCAAGTTTGCGTTCGTTTTCGTCAACCTTAACGCAAAATCGTAAAAAAATGCTCACCAAAGGTAAAAAAATGTCCCTAATTCTTTGTAATATAGAATAAAATTCTTTATAAAATAGCAACCTTACAGAATTAAAGAAATTCCTTAAGCTTGATGAGCATTTTTTACGATTTTGCGCTGTTTGACCAAAACGAACGCAAACTCAAGGTTTTTTTTAGCACAAATACAAAAACGAAAATTGCATTTGTGCTTACGAAACGTAAGAAATGCTAAAGTTTGCGTTCGTTTGTGTCAAATTTAGCACATATTTAGGTAAAATACTCACCAACTAGGAATTCCTAAATTCTGTTAAAGTTGCTATTTCCAGTGCTTGCCAAATTTTGGAAAATGCTTGTGAAAAAATGTAAACAAACAAGATGGCGGCGTAGAGGTCCGTTTGATTTGATGGATGCTTTGGAATAAAAAAAATAACAAATGGTTTTTATTTAGATTTAATTAGATTTAAAGCTAATTTCATGAATGAAACATTCATCAAATCAACGACCTATTACGCCACCATCTTGTTTGTTTACATTTGTTTGTTAGCATTTTCCTTAAATTCAGTAAGCACGGAAAATAGCAACCTTACTGAATTTAGGAAATTCCTTACGTTTCGTGAACATTTTCCTAAATTTGTGCTAAATTTGACAAATTGAACGCAACTTTAACATTTTCCTAAATTTCGTAAGCAAAATTGCAAAATCGAAAACGCCTTTAGTCAGTCTTTCCATTTCAAAATGGCGTCATCCATTTATAATAGAAATGTGACGAACTACCTGGGAATCAAGTTTTTAGCCCCGTTAAGATGGATCCTGCGGGACCATAAAGCGTGCTTCGCGTGTTTTTACCTTTATTCTAAGTGGGATTAAATTGTGTTAGTGTAATCCTAGTATAAAATGGTGTAATTTGTGACATTTTGTGCTTAAGATTTGTAGTAAATTTTTAGTGTTTTGTGAAAGTTTTATGGAGATCGATTTGGAGGAGGTTTCACAATTCTTGTATACATGCCAGTATGATTAAGGTTACCATATTTTCTGAACGAAAAATCGGGACACCTACAGCTACACACATATATATATATATATATATATATATATATATATATAATATATATATATATATATATATATATATATATATATATATATATATATATATATATATATATATATATATATATATATATATGTTAATATTTCCAATAACTGCCTCTAAACAGATTTTTATAAAAATCACAGCATAGACTCTAAAAAAATAGTAATGAAGAATAAAAAAAAAATTATTTGTCGCTCTCTTTAGGAAAAAAAGTTTCAGCATCTCAAAGTTGTTAAAATCACTATAGAACTTTTAATTTTTGATGCATCCAGGTTAGGTCTCATTTTCAGGCCCTCTAAGTCAGGTTATGATAAGTTTTGTTAGGTATACACAGAGAAAATCTATGTAGAATTAACAAATCTTATCATAACCTGAACTAGGATGGCCCTAAAACGAGCACGAAGAGCCCACTAATTTTTATTATAAGAAAGTTTATGGGGAAATTGACAACCCTCTGGCTGTAACTAATTACCTAAAGAGACTGCCGATTTTCGTTTTCACTATTCTTCATTATTATTTTTTTAGAGTATATCCTGTGATTTTCAAAAAAAAAAAAATTTCGTTTTTTTTTTAATAACAAATCCTATAGGGTTTTTTACAACTTTGAGAGTTTGTAACTTTTTTTTCTGAAAGGAGAGAGGGTGATAGAGGACCGGACCAATAATTTTTTTTTTTATTCTTCATTAACTATTTTTTAGAGTCTATGCTGCTGATTTTTATAAGAATCTGTTTAGAGGCCCTTGTTATTGAATATTAAATTACAATTTATGTATATAATTATATATATATATATATATATATAGTATATATTATATATATATATATACTATATATATATATATATATATATATATATATAATCGCACGAGCGATAATTAAAAAAATGTATATATCGATTGACAAAACCTCATGCCCTGAAAAATGTATTAGCAAAGATTAATAATTGTATTATATTAGTACACTATGGTTTAGTTTAATATTATATAATATACCGGTATATTTTATAAAATATATATATATATATATATATATGTAATATATATATATATATATATATATATATATATATATATATATATATATATAATATATATATATATACAATATATATAATATTACATATATATATTATATATTATATAATATAGTATTATATATAATACTATGATATAGTATATATATATATAGTATCATATATTATAGTATAGTATATATATATATATTAATATAGTATATTAAAAATATATTGAAAGCATGTTAAAATTGGGTTTGTATTATAAAATTGGGATGAAATCGGGACTCTCTTCTAAATCAGGACAAGGGTTTCAAAAAAAGGACTGTCCCGGCTAAATCGGGACGAATGGTAACCTTACAGTATGATAAATATATCTCCTTATAGTTAGGGGAATGGTTTTCTTGCATTAGAAAGAAGATGAATGAGGTTTGGAGGAAGGAGCTCAATACTTCCCTTAGCACTCATCCCCAGAAACAATATTGCAGAGAAGATGTATGGTTTTTCACTCTTGTGATCGTCGTTTGAAAACTGCCATATCATGGCAGCGAATTGGGCATATAGGTCTCCATGGGCACCTAATTCATTTGAGTCTTTCCAGTACACCCCTCTACATTCCACAGTGGTAAAATCTTGACCACTGTCTCTGATATGGCTGTTATTTGGTGGCCAGGGAGGAACTTGAGTTTTCTCTGCAAGGTGTGAGGTTCCGTCTTTGAGTAATTGTTTGGATTAGTGCAATCCTAGGAAATCAGTTGTTTAAAAAAAAAAAAAATGGATTTCCATGAAGGGATGCTGCCATATCGTTTGAGCACATTTTTAATTTTTAAAAATAAAAGAACAGTTTAGTTCAATATTAGAACTTCAAGGTGTAGGAATATATATATAAGTTTGTTAAAGTAGGCACAGATTTACTTTGTCTACTTAATATAAACTAAACTTAAAATTTCATAAACAAAATTTGAAAATTTAAATTTTTTTTAAAGTAATATATATATAGTAATGGTATATATATATATATATGTCTATGGTTAAATATGCTATATATATATATATATATAATATATATATATATATATATATATATATATAGTGATGGGATAATTAATCGTCATCAACATCAGCAAAATCAGCATATTTTTTTTCAATCGTCATCGGCAATTTTTGCGATTATTTTGCTGATTAATTGAACAAAAATTAAAAATTTTTGAATAATATTAAAACTCAATATTAATAATCATAAATAGCCTATATATATATATATATATTATATATATACTATATATGCCTCCCTACTACTACTATTATATATATATCTATATATCTATATATAATATATATATATATATATATAATACTGTAGACAGCGACCTACACATTTTGAGACTGAAAATTTTTTCTAAGTTCAAAAAAATTTCTAAGTTCAGAAAAGTTAATTAAGTTAGATTTTTTAGTGGCAAGCTTCGGGAATTATGCCAGAAGCTTGCCACTAAACAAATGTTATTAAAAAACCAACTGAACTTTATTTCTGAAAACTTAGAAAATGTTGGTCTCAAACGATGTGTGGGCTCGCTGATCTTACAGTCATTACCATCATATATATATATAGCGTCGGGGCAGGTTGACTTGGACCCACTTTAGCGTCTATCTCCTCTTCCACCACCCCTACACTCCCTCATCTTAATTACACACTCTATCGTAGAGTTCTTGTTTTGTGTCCCCACTATGCGAAACGATCTAAACAGCGAATCTGGCCTAATCTACGATAGTGTAAATAAACGTATTCGGGTATTTATCCCATCATCCTTCACGCAGTCCGTAACCATTCGCTATCTCCCTTTTCACAATAAACGGCAGTATACTCCCACCCCAGCTCCTCTCTGCTATCATAATTCTCATTCTATCTCTTCCTAGTAACTTCCCTTTATGGACCTCAACACCCTCACTTCACATGCTTGCTACCTTAAACTTCTTAGTTTTCGTGGTTAAGCCCACACTTTCGTTGACCGTAATGAGTATAGCGGCGTAGTATACCCACACGATCATATTTATTCACCTTCGCAGCGGAACATTCGTCTCTAGTTAATTACCCATTACTAATAAAAATCAACGAGCTATATAAACAATGCCCCAGAAAAAATATGTCGGGACCAAAACGACTTCGTAGCTGCACGATTTAAAAATCCGAAGAGTGTTTTCAAAAAGTACGATATTAATAATCGGATTACAGCTTGAGATATTGAAGTTTCGATTCTGCGATAAAATCAAAATCGATTAAATGAAAATAATCGAAACACAAGTTGCGGCGAGATTTTAGGTTGGATTACGCTGAATTTGTAACGATGTTCACCGCTATCAATATATCATATATACTATATCATTATAATTAAAATATTAATATATTATATAATAAATATATATAA
>JABUQX010014322.1:5000-7500 GCA_015478945.1 Trachelipus rathkii
TGAATGATTTAAAGCACATAATTTGGATTTAAAATGAAGAAGCTACTTCAGTGATTCATGGTCTAGTATTTGAGGCTTCGACGTTGTTGGTCAGTATGAAAATTATCTTCGCATGGCTCTTGGAGCTTGGGAACCCGCCTTCTGCTATTTCACTCTTCCCATGAACGTCGCAGGCGTATTAAAAATATATCTGTGATCGGCACCACCCTGCATCCATGTGGGACACGGTGTTTAGAATAAAGAAATAAATAAATAAATAATATATATATATATATAATATATATTATATATATATATATATATATATATATATATATATATATATATATATAATATATATATATATATATATATTATATAAATATATACTTATATATATATATATATATATATATATATATTACACATTTATACGAGCAAATATCGAGCTTTATGTGTAATAAAAAATCTAATATGTTAAATTATAGAAGACATTTTCGCCAAATTTGTGAAATCAGAAAACTTCATTCCAAAGGGCTAAATCTGGATCTTGGAACCACTATAAACCAAAATTTAGTGTCAAATTTCAGAAACAGAAAGGCTTATTTCCATTATTATGTTTTTCCATTTTTTGTGTTTTTCTCTTTTTTCTTTTTTGATGACACTAAAATGAAGTAAAATCAATTGCAGTAATATTGTAATTTACTTTTCGTTTTATATTTAAATATATATTTTTCATTTTAGTTTGGGAAAATTTCCTTTTTTTATATAAGAAAGAGATTTCATTTTGGAGAACATTATTTAATATAATGTCTTTTGTAATTTAATAAAAGAATTTGCTATCAATGAGATAGGGTGGGCTGCGGTGCGGAACATAATTCCATTGTCATAGTGCGGTACTATTTAATAAATAAAGAGGTGCGGTGCGGTGTATGATGCGAAAAGGTGCGGAGTGCTGTGCACATTGAAGCATAGAGGTGCGATGAGGTTCGTGCGATGCGACAAAAATGACTTTTGGTGTTGTGTGGTGTATGGTGAGGTGAGTGCGGTGCGGTGCTCATAATTCAGGTGCTTGGCCGACCCTACAATGAGCCAATACAGTGTATGAATGGTCTGTAATATTATTTTACTGCATCTTAGTGTTCAATAGCTAATACGTTTTGTAAACATTGAACCAGAAAAATTTTCCAGAATATTTTAGACACAACACAAAAATGTTTATAGGTTTGTCCACTAGAAGCAAAATTTTCATCGCTCACACTCACATCATGAGCACTATTTAAAAAAACACACTCATTTAATTAATTTACAAAATGTAGCCTAGGAAACACTATGGGAAAAAGCTATCAAAATATTGCTACACTTATTCACTTGGGATTTATCGTATTTCGGTGATGGGGCTAATGTTTCCTCTAAATTGCTTATTTGCTTTGGCACATGGTAATTTTTCTTCATTCTTTCCTGGAATATCCGCAATCTTGCTTCTAATTTCAAGTTGTTAAGCATCATCATTTTATATATAAACCTCAAATCTTGCTCTTAACCGAAACTCGAATTCTTGAACCATCCGACAATAGCCCATATTCTGTTATCTCTTACTGTCTCCATCCCTAATTGTCACTCAAAAGTGGTTGTACATATTCCAGCTGCAACAATATCTGTTCTAATATTAACAATTTAGTCTTCCAAATTTTTAACCTTTTAAAATAAACACTCTTGCCAATCTGAGACTAAATTCAACTCTGTTGATTTTACTCTATATCTGCTAACTGTAATGACTGACTTTGTGAAGGTTTTAGACTATATAAACTCAAAAATTAAACACCTTACCCGACTTTCCCCTTTTCAGAAATTATCCATCTTGATAATGTCAATGCCCAAACTTACCAACTCTTTCATCTAATTCTTAAGAAACAACTGTGGATTTGCCTTTTATTTTTCCATCTATATCAACCGAGAGCAGATGCTGCAGTACTTTACCTTTTCATAACCGTGATTACCCTTGTGATGAAGCCAATATACCTAGCTGTTTCGTCCGCTTTCTCCCACCGATCACCTATTTATCTCAATATCCTTAATATCTCCTTAGTTATAACTATTTATGATGTAATTGACAAGGAGAGTAGCTCTTTCTAAAAACTAACGACCTTTCTGTTACTTTGCTATAAATGTTCGTCATTTTTAAATGTGCTTTTCATTATTTCGTCGTCCACCGTCCATTTAAGCTTACCTTTTTGCTCATACACATGACTCCAATACCCCTGCAAGAGTTCCGTAGATATTCCTAATTCTCCGCCAATCTCCAACCAATTCAAGCCTTACATTTTAATTTATTTTAAACATGTGACGATCTCTCTTTTTATCTGAGCTTTACACTAGGGAGGTTTATTGTCCTGATGGTATCCCTTCTTCACATTCTCAAAATATATGCTTTCAAGCGTACATTTTGCCTTGCTAAAAGATTTCGTTTATGGTTTTCAACGGAACATCTCTCAACACAACTAAATATCCTATCTCTTGA
>JABUQX010014322.1:12500-22500 GCA_015478945.1 Trachelipus rathkii
TAAGCTATCCAGGCTCTTATAACTAATTGTATTCAATTATTATTCAAAATTATATGAATATAATTTATTAATTACAATTTATATTTTAGAATTATCATCAGAAATATAAAAAGATTGTTTGAAATATTCTTCACTGGTATCTCTTTATGAATTGCCAGATTTTAAATTTTTTTTTTAAATTGAGTAAATTTATTCAAAAAATAAAATACATAAAAATGAGAATCAGTAATGGCAAATATACACGTAGATGATTAATTTACATGAACAATCTGTTTAATTCTTATACAGAAAATTAAAAATGCAATTAATAATTCTTGAAATGGGGATACTATTTGTTACACAGTTTTGTGTCATTGTATCAACCAATTCCTCCAGGCAAAATCACCACAAATTTCCTAATTTTGATCCAGAAAGTGCTGCTTGGAATCCTTCATGAAATTGTACAGTCAAATGGTCTACAATTGAAAAATTTCCTGAAATAAATTATATTTTTGAATTAGAAAAATCTTCACATAGAAGTTCACCTACTAGTAATTTAATCCTTAAACTTAACTATTTACAACCTTAAAATCTGAATGAAACATTGAAAATCGAATTTCGTGAAAAATATAAATTTTCAAATAAGAAAAGTTATTTAAACTCCAATTTTGCACTCATTTTTATTTGTTTTATTTTCACAAGTCCTTTGCTGTTTTATTTAGATTTTTACTCTTTATGCAAAATATGAAAAGAAAGTACCGAAAGAAGAAAAAGTACCTGTTATATTCACATCAAATTCAATGCCCTCATGTATTAAAGAAATTACATTTATAAATTCCTTTAAAATTCTGCATGTATGATGAATTCAACGTGTTTCTATTAATGTTTCATAAGTATTTCCTTTAAGAATTCTGCGATAACTCATCGAATAAAAAAAATTTCCTTTGGGAGAATTTTCCCCTTAGAGAAGAAATATAAGAGAACAATAGATTATAAAAACATTAATAAATAGAAGGAGAAAATTGTACAAATCGTTCAAGAAAGTATTGGAAAGAAAAAAGAATTTAAAATTAAATTGTCAGCTGGATTATATATATATATATATATATATATATATATATATATATATATATATATATATATATATATATACTATTATATATATATATATATATATATATAATATATATATATATATATATTAACTATATATATATTAATATATATATATATATATATAATATATTATATATATATCAGGGGCGTATACAAATTTAAACTTTAGAGTGCAAACGCAAAAGCGCAAAGTGGAAAACGTAGCCGCGAAGACGCAAAAGCTCGCAATTTTATTCCAAAAAATTTGTCCGCAAGCGCAAAGTGCAAAGCCCATATTACCGCAAATCAATTTTTTTTAAAAAAGCACAAATTTAGGAGCCCCAAAAAAATATAAAAAATAAAGCGCAAGTATTTAAATGAATTATTTTTAAATTTTTATTGAAAGATAGATGCAAATATATTTAACAAAAAATGAAAAAGATTTTAATCTTGTTCAATTATCTGTGATCTTCCTCCTCGCCTCCTCTTGCGATAAAGATAATTTGTCAAAATTGCTGTGATGGCAATCGCTGGCCCTCCTTTGCTCTTAGGAATCCCAGGTCTTGGGACTAAAAAAACCTCTCCACGGCCGCCTGAGCTGAGGTATGGTATTATACTGAAATAAACAAGTCACCCAGGCTTCCTATGTATTCACACGGAAACACGGTTTCTAGAGAGGGCTACTTGTGACATTTAACTGCAGCCCAGATATCCAAGATTTGTTTCTACTTCTCCTCCAGAGGTGAGTAGTGATGCTACCAATCTGCGCTCCACAGGCCTTTTCGATATGAAGAATAGATATAGGGTCTGAAACTTGAGATATAATCTATATACGGGGTTTAAGTCAAATCAGGGGTAAATTTTTCAAGCTCGTGGTGGTATATAAGGGGTGGTCAACCCCGAGAGCTAGCCGCTACGCCCGCGTTTATGCCCTTTTGGCTTTCCAAACCCGAATTGAGTTAAGCCTAACGGCGTCCAATCGAACAGGTGTTCGATGCGCGTGAGGAGAGAGAGCGAGTGCCGCGCATGGGAAAATTTTATAAATTATGTTATTAATTATTAATTATATAACGTCGAAGATTCGATTTCCGAAGAAAATCGAATCGATTCTGAGTCGAAAAAACGATTCCTGCAAGGAATCGTTTTTACGCACTCCGACTTTGCAATCCGCCGCGGTTTCCTCTTCGCATCCGGTTTCTGACTCAGCTCGCGAGTTAATAAACAATTCGTTATTAACAACAATAGTGGGTGTGCATTATATAGGTTATCGAGACCGTAGAGCTCGAATATGATGGTTATAAGTCCGTATAGGGTGTCTAGGGCCCCCCTCCGTAGGGACCCCAACTGAAAAAAGAAGCACAGAGTGCAAAACAGAGGTCGAAGGAGGAAGAAAGAAGGATGAAAGATGAATAAAAGAAGGAAAGAATGAAGAAGGAGTCTGACTTCAAAGAGTAGGAGTTGGTAGCTGCACCGGTGCTGGCTCCGGTGCGGTGCCGAGTTATTAAATATTTGTGTAATGATACAATATTGGTGTCTTTATATATGTTATTGGGTCTGTAGATTTCGAAAATAATGGTTTCAGAACCATCAAGGAAAAAAAAATTAAATAAATAAATAAATAAATAAAAAAAATTTCTTATTCTTTTTGTTTATAACTTACAAATTTACGTTTTTACATACCCTAAAGCAGTAAATTAGTAAATCAAACCACCATTCAACCCCCATCCCTCCCCCTTCTGTCCAATCATGATCTATTGATCTATTGATCTATTGATTCAAGTCATATTTTTTACTAAAATTTTCATGTTTTACATACCCTAAAGCAGAAATCGTAAATCAAACCACCATCCAACCACCATCCCGCCACCCTCATGTCCAGTTGTGATCTTATTATCTATATGATCTATTGATTCAAGTTCAAATTTTTTACTAAAATATGTAACGTTTTACATACTAAATCAGATAATCAGAAATCAAACCACCACTCCAACCCCCATCCCGCATCCCTCCTGTCCATCCTTGATCTAATGATCTATGATTTCAAGTCAAATTTGTTACTAAATTGTCATGTTTTACATACCCAAATCCAGGTACAATCCAGTAAATCAAACCACCATCAAGCCACCCTCCTGTCCATCCTTTAACTATTGATCTTATTGATTCAAGTCACATTTCGAGTATCATTTTGGATAAACATAACATAAAGATAAGTTTTTTATACAAAGATCAATCAATAATGTTAACGTAACAAATTTTCACATTAATCAAACTTACTTAAGCATCATCTAAACTATGAATATAAACCCACAAGACAAACCTGACCCCCGCCTTAAAACATAATAACACTGTTAACGTTATCAAGTTCCACCACAAAACAACAGTAAAGTAACCAACCATAGCATACAAAGACGTTACCCTATTCACACTTTGTCAAGCATTCTCTAACATATCAATGTTAACCTTACACTGAAACAGTAACATTTAGCAAAAATTTATCACACTTGGCTAAACTATCATACTGATCAAACGAACATACCTAAACATAATAAGTTTCCACGATCAATAAAGCTAACATGGCGTAACATGACTATGAAAATAATGTATAAAGACAAACCTAACACAAACTTACACACGAATAAACTGTTAACATTAACAAAGTTCCACACTAACAACACTTTAAAGAATAACACTGGAGGCAAAACGAACTATTCTTGCTTTTTTTCAACATATTCTCTAACTTATGATCGTTAACCTTACACTGACACAGTAAACATCACATTAATAAAGCTTTAGCGTCATTTCTAAAACTATGACATATACCCCCAACGGACAAAACTAACACATGCTTAAGCAGGAATAAACGGTCAACGTTAACAAAAGTTCCACACTTAACAAACAGTAAAGTAACTAACATCATTATCCAAAAACTGAACTTATCACACTTGGTCAGCATGTGCTCTAACATTAAACAATTGTTGTAATTGTTACCATTAACATGGTAATTTAACGAAAAAATTACGCAGAACCTTGTGTAATTATTACAGAGACAACGAAAGTATGCTAACGTAACAAAGTTTGCACATTAATAAAGCACCGTAAATGCTGGAAACTAAAAGAATATAATATATTACGACAAGCCTGACACATCTTATAACCAAGAATAAACTGCTAACATTGACAAAGGTCCAAACTTATCAACAGTAAAAGTAACTAACAAGACTCACAAAACATAATCCATTCGTACTTTATCAAACATATCCTCCAACACGACAATGTTAATTTTACATTAAACATCAGTATATTTAACAAAAATTTAGGCATAATCCTTAACCTACCAGCATAATACCTAATAAGGAAAGGAACAAACCCAAGTAAAAGTTTTTATTCCCTGTAAGCTAAACTATGAAACATAACATACTTAACACACAACGGCTGCACGAATAAACAGCCACCCAACATCTTAAACAACAAAGCGTACATAAGGGACAGTAAAACAAGTTTATCAGGTGTAAACATAAAAAAACAAATAAAAAAACATTACAATAAAGAAATAAAATATAAAAAAAAATATCAGTTTTTATTTAAATATAATTAATCCATCTAATCAGGGGGGACATAGGATTCTGTGAAATGAGGCAGTTCTATATGTTTCTCCAGAGATTCAACTCCTCCGAAAAGAATGTAGACATTAAATAACAACCCTGCGCCACTAAACATTTTTCTGGCTATTAATTTCGGCAACAGCACTCACTCGCTCACGCCAGAGAGAAGTAAAACGTATCCTTACTGATAGTTATTAATGCATTTCTTTATACTGCATTATACGGGAAACCACATGTTTCGGTGTAAATTCGTTAGATACACCATAGCTATATGAATTAAGTCCTCGCAGTATGTCAACATCTTTTTGATGAGACTTTTAAGTCGTCTTTCATGGTCAAACAAGCGGTATATTTCAGAATGACTTTAACAGTGAAACCATACACGTACTGCATTGAATGTGGACACCATCATGGTTTTCCAATAGTTGCTACATCAATACTTTTTAAACATTATCAGGATGCAGTGAAAGCAAACCATCTATTCTGATTCATAGCCTCTCATCTGTCACTCGATTCATCAGAGGCGATGCCTCAGAGACACATTACTCAGTCTTTTACCCAAGCTTCAAAACGCATGTCGATAATTCTTGAAGGAATCTTCAACCGATCATAATTAAAAGGATCTTTACTTGCAACCTCCAATTGAATAAGGTAATAATGGCTTCCATTCGTTTTACGAAAAAATGTAATTGACAACATCGATTGGGTATACGAAGGTCCTTCGTAAAGGAGGACACTTCGTCAGGAGCGAATAGATGTCATCATACCAGCACAGCGAAAAATGTCCTTCTGACGGAAATCGTATGTATAAACAGATCTAAAAGGTAATGAGATTCTTTATTTCAACCAATCAGAAGAAAGTAAAACAAGAATACGGGACGTACGAATGAACTATATCAGTTCAAAAGGGTATATATTATCGTTAGACAACAACAACAATAACATAGTACAAAAATAAGTTCTTTATATACTAACCAACAGATATATGCTAACGTAACATTGTTTTTACATAATAAAGCTAACAAAACATGACCTGAACTAAGAATATACTTGTACACGACAAAAGCCTAACAAACACCATACGTACGAATAATACTACTAACATTAACAAAGTTCCACACTTAACACCTGTAAAGTAACTAACATTGCATACAAAACGTAACCTATTCATACTTTTTCCAAGCATATCTCTAACATATTAACGTTAATTTTACATTGACACAGTAATATTAACAAGAATTTATCTAACCTTGTTTAATTATCATTCTGATCAACGATAACTGTAAAATAACAAAGGTTTATCCAACATAACACAAAAATAAGTCTTTATATACTAACCAATCGAATATATGCTAGCGTAACAACGTTTTTACATTAATAAAGCACTACTGTAATGAACTAAGAATAAATGTTACACACAAACCTAACACACCATACGTGTGAATAAACTACTACATTAACAAAACTTCCGCCACCTAACAGCTGGTAACTACCCTAACACATCGTACAAAGACGCTACTATGTCACACTTTTCTCAAGGCATATCTCTATCATCAATCAATGTTAATTTTACATTAAACATCGTAATAAAACTTTAACAAAAGTTTAGCATAAACCTGTCTAGTCATCATACTGACAAAGAATATAATGCTTACGTAACAAATGTTTTACATCAACTTCGTATATTTAACAAAAAAATTCATCCTAACCTCGTCTAAATATCATAATCCCCTGCAAAATAATTGCAAAACATAACAAGTTTTAACCAAACATGACAAAAAAAAAAAACAAAATTTATATCCTGACATAACATAAAAATAATTCTTTGAATAAAATATCACAGTAAACCGTAATAGTTACCTTGATTTAAAGCAGTAAAATTCAGTAAACAGTAAACAAACACCCATCCTGCAGTCCCCTACCCTCCCACCCGCCGTGATCTATTGAACTATTCATTCAAGTTATATTTTCGAGTATCTTTGGATAAACATAAACATAAAAAATAAGGTTCTTTATTATACTAGGGCTTTTACCCTCGAAGGAGGTAAGGCTCAGCCGAAGGCTGAGGCCTATAAGCCGCTTCTACACCCCTTCGGGTGATCCCCTCCGCCGGATTCACACCTTCAAGGGCGGTTCCCCCTGGTTTTCTCTTGAAGGTAATGTGTTGATTAGATACTCTTCGGTTAATGAAAACTGTTATTCGTAAGTTAGTACGTATGTTAAATATTTACTATGATCATGTGAAAGATAACACTGATTGTTAGAAGAAAATTAGAGTTTTTTGTAAGATATTACTGTGTTAATGACAGATGATGTGTTAGAAACGGGTTAGTCTAGGTTAAGTTTTTGTTAAATAATGTTAGGTTTGCCCTAGAATTTTGCTAATGTCTACGAATTATTCATAGGTCAAATGATGTTATTATACTCGAGTGACACTTTGTTGAAGATAGTGTCAATTCATGGTCCAGATGTTGTATCTTGATACAATTGGCACCTTGTAGATTTTGTAGTAAATACGGCTTGTACTGTTGCTGATATGCGCGAAAAGTGGCAACATATCGAGTATTGTATGACCTGTTAGCTACTTTACATTTGATAAGTAGGGAATTTTCAGGAGTTAGCTGATTATTCATACGCGATGTATGTTAGGTTTGCATTTTGTACATTATATTCTTAGTTGCGGTCATGATA
This sequence comes from Trachelipus rathkii, assembly GCA_015478945.1. Lineage (NCBI taxonomy): Eukaryota > Metazoa > Arthropoda > Malacostraca > Isopoda > Trachelipodidae > Trachelipus > Trachelipus rathkii. Next base: position 19,868 of record JABUQX010014322.1, read on the forward strand.
TGTTAGCTTTATTTATGCTAAAACTTTGTTGGTTAAAGCAGATTATTCGTTGAGTCAGTTATATAAGAACTTATTTTAGTTATTTTTTACCAAAATGTATTAACTCAAAGATGACTTGAATCAAATAGTTCAATAGATTCACGGGCGGTGTGAGAAGGTAGAGGGACTGCAGGATGGGTGAGTTTGATTACTGATTTACTCTTTTACTTGCTTAAAATCAGTAAACTATTACGGTTACTGTGATATTTTATTCAAGAATTATTTTTATGTTATGTCAGGATAAAATTTTGTTATTTTTTGTTATGTTTGGTTAAACTTTGTTGATGTTTTGCAATTATTCGCCTCAGGATTATGATATTTTAGCGAAGTTATGATGAATTTTGTTAAATATTACGTTATGTAAACATTTGTACGTTGCATATATTATTTATCGTAATAAATATAGAATATATGACTAAACTTATTGATTAAATATTACCCGATGTTAATGTACAATTAACATTGATTATGATAGAGATATGCGAGAAACGGTGAAAGGTTACGTTATTGTACGATTGTTAGGGTAGTTTACGCTGTAGGGCCGGAAGTTTGTTAATGTTAGTAGTTTATTCACCACGCTATGGTCGTGTTCATAGGTTTGGTCGTATACATTATTATTCTAGTTCAGTTATGTTATGTTTAGCTCTTATTAATGTAAAACCGATTGTTCGCTAGCAGTATATTCATGGTTAGATATAAAGACCTTATTTTTGTGTTATGTTTGATAAACCTCTGTTATTGTTTTACACGTTATATCGTTGGTCTGTATGAATAATAAACAAGGTTATGATCATTCTTGTAAATATTTACTGTCAAGTAAAATAACGTTATATGTTAGAAGATATGTTGGAAAAAGTATGAATAGGTTTCGTTTTGTTATGCAATTTAGTTACTTTACAGGGGTTAAGTGTGTATGGAACTTTGTTATGTTAGTAGTTTATTCGTTAGGTTTTTAAGTTGTTAGTTTGTCGTTGTACAATTTATATTCTTAGTTCAGGTCATGTTTTGTTAGCCATTATAATTTACTGTAAAAAACATGTTACGTAGCATTATATCGTTGCTTAGTATATAAAGAACTTATTTTATGTTTATACTTAATACATGGCTAAAGATAATATATTTACCCTTTTGAACTTGATATAGTTCATTCGTACGTCGCTATTCTTGTAACTCCCTGTGAGTGTTAAATAAAGCATCTCTATTCCCATATGGCTGTGTTGTAATACGAATTTCGTCAGATAAGACATTTTTTCGCTGTGCTGGTTGATGACCTCTCATTCTGCTGCCTACGAATTCCTCGGTTACGAGACCTCGTAATTACCACGATGTGTCAATTACATATTTTTCGAAAACGAATGGAAAGCAATATGATTACCTGGTCCAATTGGAGATGCAAGTAATAGACCTTTAATTATATCGGTTGAAGAATTCCTCAAGATTATCGACAGCGTTGAGCTTGCGTTAAAGCCTGAGTATGTGTCAATCTGAGGCATCGCCTCCTGATGAAATCAGAGCTGACAGCTTGAGAGGCATATATAGAATAGCAGTTGCTTCACTGCATGCTGATTAATGTTTAAAAAGTAATTGATGTACGCAACTATGTGGAAAACCCAATGAATGCGTGTCACATTCATGCGACGTGTTATAGGTTTCACTGTTCGTCACTGAAAATATACCGCTTTGTTGACATGAAAACGACTTAAAGTCTCATCTTAAAGATGTTTGAGCATACTCGAGGACTTATCATATAGCTATGGTGAATCTACATACTTACACCGGAAACATGTGGTTTCCCGCTATTAAGCAGTGATACAGAAATGCATTAATTAATATCAGCAAGGAACGTCTGTACTTCCTCTAGCGTGAGCGAGTGGAGTGCTGTTGAACCAAATAGCAGAAAAATGTGTTTAGTGCCGCAGAGGGTGTATTTATGCTTACATCCTTTCGGATGGAGTTGAATCTCTGGAGAAAACATATAGAGACTTTGCTCAATTTATACAGCATCCTATGTCCCCTGATTAATGATTATATATTTAAAATAAAAACTTATATGTTTGAATGTATATATTTATTTTTATTGGAAATTTTATGTTATACACCTGAAAACTGTTTACTGCCCCCTTTATGAAATCGCTTGTTTGTTTTTTGATGGGGTGGTGTTTTTCGGTGGCAGCTCTAGGTGGTGTGTGTTAAAGTAGTGTTAATGGTCATGAGTTAGTTTCAGGATTTAAACTTTACCTTTGTTTGTCTTTACCCATTAGGTATTATGCTGGTTAGATTAGGTTATGCTAAATTTTTTGTAAATATTACTATTGTTAATGTAGAAATTACATGTCGTGTGGGATATGTTTGATAAAGACGAATGAATTATGTTTGGGAGTCTGTTAGTTACTTTTATGTGGATAAGTTTGGACCTTTGTTAATGTTAGCAGTTATATTACTATGTTAAGATGTGTCAGGCTTGTCGTAATATATTATATTCTTAGTTCCGGCCATTATGTTGGCTTTTATTAATGTGAAACTTGTTACTTAGCTACTTTCATTGCGTCTGTATGATAATTACACAAGGTTATGAGGTAAATTTTGTTAAATGC
>JABUQX010014322.1:27500-30000 GCA_015478945.1 Trachelipus rathkii
TAAAATATATATATATATATTAAATATATATATATAATTATATATATATATATATATATAGATATATATAATATATATATATATTAATATATAGTATATATTAATATATATATATATATATATATATATAATATAAATATATATATATATATATATATTATATAATATATATATATATATATATTAAACGAAATTTTTTTATATCATATATCCGATATTTTTTTACTATAGTATCGAGGGCAATTTGATATTTTTATAAAATATAGATAATCGATATATCGATTTTTTTATATCGGGATCCCTAAATTTGTGTCATGCGACCATCAAGGTTCTTAAGCAGCGTTTCTTGTTTATAGAATCGTAATAGGAGTCAGGCGAGGTACACTTGTGCTTAAACTGTTACCAACTCCTTCTGTATTCTCGGCAGCAGTTGTATAGTTTCCTGTTTGGGGTATTCACAATCCTGTGTTTTGTAAGTTCTTATTAAATGGGTCCTTGGCACTAGAGGACCAGCGAGGAACATTTGAAACATCCTTTGTAGCCAACATGTTTAATATGTAGGAAATGCAACGGGGATGTTCTGTTAGGCTAAGTGCATCATGTTCTTCAAACAGATTTTCTAGCTGAGAGTTTGTCAGCAGAACCCTCGTGTCACTCAATTGCCTGCATCTCTTCACGCCGTAACCACAATCTCTGGCAATCGGTACCAGCTCTTCTTCTTCGTCACCCGTTTCTGCATGAGCATTCACCCGAAAGGCACAGAAATTTGCACAGTTATCTTTTGTAATGCAGACAACCTGAAGAAAATTTTTTTAATTAAGTTGTTTCTTTATTAATTTGGATTTATAATTTTTTTCAGCATTACGTATTTCATTGATTTTTACTGACCTTATGCTCAATGCCAAATTTTTGATGAATATCTGTAATATTGTTGGCTAGGACTGTGCTGGTCTGAGAAACAAATAATTCTCTACAGGCAAGGACAGCCTTCTCTCTCTTCAAGTATTCAAATTAATCCAGTTAAAACCCTCATCCCCAGAAAACTCCTGTTGTTCTCCCAGTCCAGCTGTCTGCGGTTGTTGCCACATAACTGACCTTACTGATAATGTTGCTAAAATCGATGCTTCATTATTATGCACTATGACATCAAGATCCCTCATCACTTTTCTTCTGGAGGGGAGGTTAAAATCAGAGTTCAGGTAGGACAGGAATTTGACAAAGAACTCAGACTCCACAATGATGAATAGACCAATGTCATGTACAGAAATCTAGAAGCAAAATAATTGATGAGGAAATATATATAATGATAAATGAACTTGTATTTCAATTCGAAAAATTTTCGCATTGACTGCTATTCTGTAGTTTTTAACCAGTTAGTGTGACACTACTTCATTATTAACATGTACTTAAATAAAACAACTTACTTATAAAGCAACTCAAGAGCTCTCTTCTGTTTAAATATTTTCGACATTTAGGGTTAGTTTTCCTCTTTTATTTAGTATTTATCCAATCTTTTTTTGTTACTGTTGGGCGTCCGCTGTCTGTTGAGCAGCTCCGGACCCGCTTTGACCCTTTCAATTGCAGTACACAGCTCCTTGTACAGAGAAGGATGTTTCTGCCACGATATTACAAAAAAAAATCCTTATTCATGTAAATAAAAAAATATGTAAAATAATGGTAACTTTAAAAAATTAAAAAAAAAAATAAAAATTCAAATAAAAAAAGATCGTGTAAGTTACTTCGTCAAGTAGTCGATTTTCAAGCTATGTTTGATTTAATGTCAAATTGAAGTTTTTTTGTACATTGGGATCATTCAATTTTCCCTTGTACATCACTCTATTTCCCTCAATATACTCCTTCTTGTTCTCTTGACAGACCCAAAGTACTTGATAAGATGGGCCATAGGTGCTCCAAGTCATTCTTGGGCTGCCGTGTTTCGTGGAAGTACATGCAGCAATTCAACACCAATAATTTCCAAGAGTTGATTTCCGACGACTTTCACCTTGCAATGTTCTTTTTTCCCTTAGGCCACTTATATATTGTTTATCCATTTGAAACACAAAAGCACTTATTTATTTTATATATATTATTATATATATATATATATTACTATATATATATAATATATAATTATATAATATATATTATATATATATATAGATATATATAGATATATATATTAATATATTATATATATATGATATATATATATATATATATAGTATAATATATAGTATAATTTAAAGGCAAAAATATTTCTACTCTATTATATAAATACATTATAATTTAAATGTATATATATATATAATATATATATATATTAATACTATATATATATATAATATATATATATATATATACTATTTATATATATATCATTATAATATATAGTAATATATATATTATTATATAATATAATATATAATATATATATATATATTATATATATATATATATATATATAGTATAGTTATTACTTAGTCTTAAAAGCTCTTTCTAT
>JABUQX010014322.1:37500-42500 GCA_015478945.1 Trachelipus rathkii
TTTGGCTTTCGTTTTTGTTTGTTGTGTGCGTGCGGTGTGTGTGATGGCAGGCTGTTGCGTAGATGCGGGGCTTTCTATTCGACTTCACCAACATCTCGCGGTTATAACTCAACTCCTGCTTCCGTGAAACACCACCTTTCCTAACTCTAACCTAATCTTTTGCTCCTTGTCTGAGACTCAGATGGCTAAGAATTCATGCCTCTAACTCGTTTAATGTAATCCAACTACAACTTATTTATAATTTCCGTTCTAAAGGGTGGAGTTTGCCTATGTTAACATAAACACTCCGTAACACGTCTCGTGAATCTCGAATCTCCTAATTTCGATGTTCTATGGCTTAAAATCTTTCTTCCTTCTCCTACAATAATCTTGTGCTTCTGCTACTGCTCTCCTCACAGAACAGATTTTATCACGCCTTTGTTTTTTGAATATGCTACCTACTTCTCACGAAGACTGTATATATCTTTCTCATCCAAATACTGAGGTCCTCTTTTTAGAGGATTTCAATGTACATAACACTGAATGGTTGGGGGTCCTCTCATACTGATTTAGGTGGCAGAAGGAAGGCCGAATCATTCAGCTTCTCAACGATCTGGAACAGCTAATTAAAGAACCCACACACATTCCGGATCGTCCCTACCAATTCTTGAACACACTTTACCTATGTTTCACCACTAGTCCTTCTTTCTTAAAATACACCACTTTTCGCTCCTATCGGTAAATCTAACCACAACCTTATATCTCTTAAATTTTAATACTTTCTCTCCAACAGCTCCATGCTTCCCTACTCGTTTTTTCTGGCACTTTGATCGGGCAGATTGGGGGGCCTTGCGTGGCTTCTACGCTAACTATAAACTGGAATGACTTGCTTTGTCTCTGGTGACGACTTCGACTTCTGCCGATATTAGTGGGAGCTGTTAAATCGTTGATGGGATTGAGCAGGTTCATTCCTTCTTCGACTAAATCTTTCTCTCCTTATAATCCCATGGTTGGATCGTGCTTGTTCTCTGGCATTCAGGCTAGAGACAGTGCGTATCGGGAGTGGAAAAATACTCGTTCTCCTATCACTCGTGTCTAATGTTTCATTCTGCTAGAAATCGTTGGCAGGGATACTCTTGACGAGCAAAGCGGGGTTTCATCAAACGAAAGTGCGTTAACCTCCTTGTTCTCCTACTGACTAAATCTTTCTGGCCTCTTGCCAAATAACATCTCTAACAACTTCTGTTAATCGGTCTTTCCTCCTCTTATTCGGTCTGATGGTTCTGTGTTGCTAATTTTCCAACTGAAAAGGCCAATTCTCTTCGGCCTCCTATTTTCCTCTAACTCAACTTTGGACGATTCTGGCATTCCCTCAATCCTCCTCCCTTTCCTCTCAGGTGTCCTATGCCTTTGCCTGTAATTACATTTGATCGGGTGCATGGGCCTCCTGAATCACGAAACGTTAGGAAGGCGGGGGCCCGGATGGCATTTCCTCCCCGAGTTTTTGAGGGAGTGTGCTCCGTGGCTTTCCCCGCCCCTCGTTCAACTATGTTCTCTATGTCTCAATACTAATACTTTCCCTCAGTGTTGGAAGCACGCACATGTCCAACCTATTCCGAAAAAAGGAAGCCGCTCTGATCCTTCTAACTATCGCCCTATAGTTCTTACTTGTATTCTATCTAAGATCTTTGAAACTCTTCTCATACTCTAACTTCTTAGATCATACTAGAATTCTTTTCTCATTCACTTCTTTTTCCGATTCGCCAGTACGGCTTTTCGGCGCTCGAGGGTCTACTGGCGATATACTTTCCCTTTCTTACTGAATTATGGTTTTCCGCCCTTAGGAACTACGGAGACTTGCGTGGTGGCGCTTTGACATATCCAAAGCATTTGACCGGGTATGGCACGCGTCACTGCTCTCCAAGCTCCCCTCCTTTGGGTTTCCTCCTTCTCTTTGCTTACTTATGTCTAGTTTTCTTTCAAATCGCTCAATATCGGCGGCTGTTGTTGATGGGGCGACCTCTTCTTCCTTTTCTGTCAATAAGTGGTGTTCCTCAGGGTTTCTGTCTTATCTCCTACTTTATTCCTACTTTTCATTAATGATCTTCTCACCTGCACCTCTAACTCTATTCACTCATATGCCGATGACTCGACCCTTCATTCTTCAACTCATTTCAATTCTGCTTCTTCTTTTAATTCAGAATTTGCCTCTCGTCTTAATCTTTTTCGATTCCTAATTTCTCCACTGATCTGATAGATTTCCAGGGTGGATCGTCTGGAACTTGTGAATTCCATTCTTTAAAAACTCAACTTCTACAAATCTCAATCTCTAAGACACCTTCTAACTTTCCTATTCTCTATCGACGGTTTCTCTCGTCTCTCCTGTGACAATATAAACATTCTTGTCCTTAACATAAACAAATAAAATGTCTTGGAAACCTCACATCACATCGGTTGCTAGGGCGGCTCAAAGAAACTGGGAGTTCTGTTTAGACTGTGCGAGACTTTTTTTCCTCTTCTCAGTTTCCTGCCAGCTATACAAGGGCCTCATCCGCCAATGTATGGAGTATCTGACTCTCAATATCTGGGGGGGCTTCTGTTTCAAACCCGGCTTTTGGATAAGGGTCGAGTCAAAGCACAAAAGGCTTATAAACTGTCCTGTACTTTCCAGTTCCCTTGACCTCCCTATCTTTGCGGCGCGATGTTTTTGCTTCTTAATCTCTTTTCTATAGGTACTCGCAGCGGGCAAGTGCTCGAGGAGCTTATCAGCTCGCGTACCCTCACCTTTACGTCCGCCCTCGTAGAACTTAGGGGTCTGTGTCTGGCACATGATGTTTTTGTGTTGATGTAGGAACTCCAGGCTCAGTTCGCTGCGGTGCTCTTTCTTCCTGACCAATCACATCTGTCTGTGGGAAATTTCTCTTCCATCTTCTGTTTTTCCTGCTGATTTTAATCTCCCCCACTTTAAAGCCTGCGTCTGGTGCTCATCTGCGTAATTTAATTTAGTTGTTGACTTCTGAGGCGTGTAACACCCCCTCCTGAATAGGGCTCTGCCCGTGAGTGGTGGGTGACAACTGTAAAAAAAAAAAAAAAAAAAAAATCATATATATATATATGATACATACATACATATTATATATATATATAGTATAATATAATAATAATATAATATATATATATATATATATAAATATATTATATATATTATATATATATATGATATATCTATATATATACATATATATATAATATATATATATAATATTAATATATATATATATATATAAATATATATATATATATATATATATATATATAATTATATTTATTATGTATTTTTTTATAATTATATTTCTTACAGATTATATATATATATATATATATTTTATATATATATATATAATATATATATATATATGAATATATATATATATATATATATATATAATAATATAATATATTATATATATATATATATATATATATATATTATATATATATATATATATATATATATATATATTCTGAAATGTAGTGGTTTTCTATTAAAATATTGTCATACAGCCTTGCAATTATGTTTGGTATGTTATTTTTTATTTTATCTAATAACTTAATTAATAAATTTTCCTCAACGTACATTTGTTTCAATGTTTCTATTAATTTTCTTGGCACATACCTGTCTAACATCACGCAAAACATACGCACACATACACACATATGCACACACACAAGCTCACATACATAAACACGCACACGTATATAAATATCTAACAAGAAGCAAAGATTGGTCTATTTACCACTGAAATACAACAATAAAAAATCCCGCTGCCAATTTTATTTACAATTCTTTTTCTTTCCAATACTTTCTTGAACGATTTGGCCAATTTTCTTCTTCTATTTATTAAAGGTTTTTATATTTTATTGTTCTCTTATATTTCTTCTCTAAGGGAAAATTCTTCCTAAGCAAAACTTTTTTACTTGATGAGTTATCGCAAAATTCTTAAAGGGAATACTTACAAAATATTCACAATAATACGTAGAATTTCTATATATATATGTAGAATATAAAAAGAATTTATAAATATAATTTCGTGGTTATACGAATGTATTGAATCTGATGTGAATATAACAGGCACTTTTGGTTCTTTACGAACTTTATTTTCATGTTTTATATATACTCTAAAAATCTAAATAAAACCATGAATGACTTGTGAAAATAAAGCAAAAAAATTAGTAAAAAATTGCAGTTTAAATAACTTTTCTTATTTGAAAATCTATAGGTTTAACGAAATTAAGTATTGAATGTTTGGTTCAGATTTTGCGGCGGTTAATAAATAAGTTTAAATCGAGATAAATTACAAGTAGGTGAACTTCTAAGGAAATATTTTTCAAATTAAATAATAGAATTTGTTTCCGAGAAATGTTCAATCGTCGATTAGTTGATTTTTTTAATCTTAAGAAGGATTCTAAGCGGCACTTTCTGGATCAAACGTTGGAAAATTTTCATGATTTTACCTGAAGGAAACAGTTGGTATAATGACACAAAACTGTGTTGCAAATAGTATCACCTTTTCAAGAATTATTAATTGCATTTTTAGTTTTCTGTATAAGAATTAAACAGATTATTCATGCGTATTTTTGTCATTATTGATTCTCATAATACTGTATTTTAATTTTTGAACAAATGCATTTAATTAAAAAAAAATTAAAATAAAAGCAGGCAATTCTTAAAGAGTAAGTGAAAATTCTTTTTTGCAATGCTCTTATATTTTTAATGATTATTCTAAATTGTAAATTATTATTAATAAATTATATTTACCTGTTATTGAATGAAATTTGAATACAATCAGTACAATTGTCAAAAACATCTCCAACAACTTCTGTAAATCTGTCTTTCCTCCTCTTATTCGATCTGATGGTTCTGTTGCTAATTCTCCAACTGAAAAGGCCAATCTCTTCGGCCTCTTATTTTCCTCTAACTCAACCCTGGACGATTCTGCATTCCTTCATCTCCTCCTTTC
>JABUQX010014324.1:0-7500 GCA_015478945.1 Trachelipus rathkii
GGATTTGAAGTTTGCTAACAAAGCTTAAGAGGGTATAGTTTCGAGGATTAGAGGAGAGCAATAATAGTACCCTATATAAGGGTGGTGGAATAAGAACTGAGGTTTTAGGGAATTAGTTTATTGAATGTTGTACTGATAGATATGCTGAAGGACTGATTGGTGAAGAACAAGGTGCGTTTAGTATGGTAGAGATGTGTGGATCCATCTTTACCTTGAAACAAATTATTAGGAAAATGGGAGAAGAAATAAATTGTATTGAGTTTTTTTTGATTTGCAACAGCGTACGATAGGATTAATAGAGAAGCTCTATGGAAGGTGTTAGAGCATATATGATGTGTGTTAAGCTTCTGATGAAATCAAATGTATGTAGTGAGCGATAGTGAAGCGTGCTGTAAGAAAAATAGAGCCGAAGTGATGGATTTAATATTAATATCGGAGTGAGGCAGGGATGTGTTTCGTCTCCTTGGTTATTCAGTTTGTATATGGATGGGATTATGAAAGAATTCGAGGTGGGGGTGGCAGGGGATGTGTTAGAGTGATGGGGAAGAGAGTGGAGGGTTCCCTACCCTTTATATATGCCGAGGATTTGGTTTTGTGTGGGCGAATCTGAAGAGAGCTTTGAGAGGATTGGTAGAGAATTTTGGTAGGGTGTGTAAAAGGAGGGGTTTAGTAAACGTAGAAAGAGTAAGGTTATGGTTGTGAGTGAGGACATCCTCGGTGTGAAGTTTGTTAGATGGGTGAGCAGCTGAAACAATGGTTAGTTTAATATTTAAATAAATGTTGGATAGATGAAAAGGGGAATGGATGACCAGAGTGTAGTAGGAAAGTTGTGAATAGCAGGAATGTGGCTGGGCAATTAAATCGTGGTGGATGTAAAGGGGACTAAGTCTTGAGGCGCTAGGGTCTTACATGAGGGTTGTTGTTACCTGTGTTAATTTATAGTAGTGAGAGCTTTGGTCTGGAATAAGAGGTATTGAGCTAAAGTACAAGTGTGTTCAATGCGATAAAATAGGTTGTTTGTGTGAGAAAGAATGGGAAATTGGAATGAATTTATTGGACGAGCTGTTTGGCCTGACGCTGACACAACTCTGAGAATAAATGAAAGTACGTGAGACTGAACTTTTTAATATGGAAAAATGAATTAGTCGGTTGTAAACGATGTTATAGTAGTGCAGTGTGTGGAATCAACCGGCTACGGAGACCGAGAGAAAAAGTGTGATTGGGTCAAGTAAAGATGCCGGAGGAGAGAAATGTGAGTTTGGCAGAGGCGAACGAGAAAGGTGCATAATAGGAGAAATGGCGGGTTTGTGGGGTATGGTTTGTTAGCCACCTGGGCCAAAGTATTAACCCCCACATTGACGAGTGCGCATAGTGATGGTCGCGTCGCGGTCCCGTGAAGCTCTAGTTGATGTTCTGACGGCGACAAGTTCTCACAAAAAGGTATGAAAGGGGAGGTAAGGCTTGAGTTTCTTTGCGACTTTGCTTCATATTCTATCTACTTACTTTTCTGTTCCGGGAGCATGTTAGCACCCTACCCCAGTCTTTGGTAGAGAGAGTTGGGTGATGCTATAATGATGGTATGATTGATGATTGATTAAGTGGGATGATATATATTAATATATATATGATATTAATATATATATATATATATATATATATATATATATTTATATAATAATATAATTATATATATATATATATTGATATATATATATATTATATATAATATATATATATATAATATATATATATATATATAAATATATATATATATATATATAATATATATATATACCGTATATAATAGTTGTTATGTTATTATAAATATTATATATATTATATATATATATATATATATAATATATATATATATATATGATATATATATAATATATAATTAATGCAAGTTTTTCATAAAGTACTTGGTACTATCACCATGTACTGTTACTTGTACTTGAACAAATTCTAGTGTACTTGTACGTTGTACTTGAGACAATTCTAGAGTACTATGTACTTTACAAAAAGGTACTTGACCAAGCGCTGATATATAATATATATATAATAGATATATATTATATATATAATATATATATAATATATAATATTATATATATATATATAATATTTATATATATATTATATATATATTATTATATATATTATATATATATATTATATTATATATATATTAATATATATATATATATATATATATATTTATATATATATATATATAATATATTATATATATATATATATATAATATATATATAATATATATATATAATTATATAATATAATAAAATATAAAAATTATTAATATATATATATATATATTATATATATAATGAGAAGGACAGTAGCGTCCTGAAGCGGATGAGATACCCCTTGGAGTATATATTGGAGTACTTAGAGTAATTCCTAATTTGCACTCCAGGACCAATGGTTTCCCCTTTTTCCGCTCAAATCCACATCTTCTTACATTGGATTAGCTCTCCTTATCACACACCATAAAATTACAATTTACAGACAACACTTTACCTCTTAAAAAGAAAATAAAAAGTGGTATAAAATGGCAATCAACGCGATTAGTCGGGAGAGCCTTTAGGGGTGACTCCTCTCATCAGCATTAAAGGCGCATTGACGTCCTCCTTTGATGGAGGTTGGTGCCGTCACGGAAATGCCGGCTTGTTGATGTACGATCTCCTTCTTCATAAATTTCTGCAACTTCTTGGTTTTAAAAATTCTAATTTTAATTTTCTTGGAACCTCATCTCTCCTCCTCTAAACTCATCTCTGCATGGAGGGGTGCACCTCATATCTTTAACCTCAACTAAACCTAGATAACTTAACTCTGCTTGTGTTCTCGTGCTATTTAGCCACAGGGGACGCTGCCTTTAGGAATTACTGGCCCATTTTCAAATTCCAGAAATCATTGCAACTTATATTTCATTCCAAAATCGTGAAAAAACATTTCTCCATAACACTAAAAAATTCTTTTAGTCAGTAAAGAAAATGCAACAACGCTACTTGGTTCCTTTCCTCATGTCCTTTCTGACATTTTTCAAAAATGTTAATTCTTTAAAATTGCTTACTTCCTTTGCCCTTCTTTATTATTTTCCGTACGCATAACTGCCGTTTAATCTTCAACTAAAGCTGAAACCTTTGTTCAAATTTTTGCTTCTATTTCCACTTAGACGATTCATTTCGCTATCTCTTCTCCACCTTCCTCCAACATATTTATGCCAATCGTTAATTTCTTCCAAACGTATTTATTCTGCTTTTTCAGGGTCTGAACAATAAGAAGGCGTACGGTTCTGATGGTATGTCCTCATATAGTTTCTAAAACTGGTTGCTTTTCAAACTTTGCAATTCTGGTCTTGTTAAATTATTCCGTCTTTGTCTGCCTTTCTACTTTGGCCTTCCCTTCTTGCAGGAAACGTGCGCTTAAACAAAAAGAAGAACCAATCTCAACACTCCAAGCATCGCCAAATCTCTCTAGCTTTTGTTCTTTATATAGTTTTCGAAAATATACAGAGAAATTTTCTAATCTCATCTCTAATCTTATCTCTGGATTCTAGTACAGCTTTGTAAAGAGCGGCTCTACTGGCGATTCTTCCTTCTGTAGTCTTTCTTTCGGGTTTCTTGGTCCTCATTCCTTCGATTTGGTGATTGCCACCGTCATCCTTTAAATCAATAAATAGTGGTGCATCTCATAGTTCTGTTTTATACTTATAACCTTTCTACTTTTCATAAAATAACCTCTCTCTATTATTAATAACCTCATTCCTCCACGACCTATGATCCGGACGACTGCACCTTCATGTACTTTTTTTTTTTTCCCTTCCATTTTGATAGACGTCTTCAACAACAATTAGCTCACGTTAGGAGGGCACAGTCGAATCAACTAGCATCTGATCTTTCTCGTAATTTGTTATGGTATTGAGAACATGAGCTGTTTACAATTCCTCAAAAGCTCAGTTCCACCATCTTTCAACTCTAATTAATCTTTAATTAAAACTATAATTTTTCTACACAACGCATAACTTCAAACCTTCTTCGTGTCCTTATATTCTTTGACGGGTTTATTTTCTCGTGACACTTATTGGTAGGTTCCTATTAGCTTCTCTTTTTAAACAAGCTTCTAAAAGACGGCGTGATTGTCTGAGCGCATTAGAATTTCTTCACGAACACTCATCTTGTTTGATCTTTATTCATGGAGTGTCGTTGGCTCCTGTACAGAGTATGCCTAACGCATCTGGAGTGATTCCACTCACATCCTCTGGAGTGATTCCACTCACACTCCTTCTCTTATCAATCGAATTGTTGCGTCACTATATTTCATCGCTATTATAGAGGACACTGCTACTCTGAACTTCAATCACATACCTCCTCCATTGAGAAGGAAGAGTTCTTGTGACACACCTTTCTACACAGTCTTCCATTTTCATCTATGCTCTCTCTGATCTCAGACTTAAGCTATGCTCAATCTTACAGGTAGCTCCACTGGTAAAGCGAACAGACTTAACAGCTTATACTACCTTATAAACATTTTTGCATGCAAGTATTAACACCGTACAATATCTTTAATTTTGTAAATACAAGAAAAGCTTAAAATTGTTGTAACTGTAAACTATAACAATTCCAGCGACTATTTTTTTCTTGAGAAAAGTGTAAAGAATTCAAGTACACACACACACACAACACACACACACACATATATATATAATATATATATATATATATATAAATATATATATATATATATAAATATATATATATATATATATATATTTATATATATAATAATAAATATATATAATATATTATTCTATTTATTTAACTATTGGCATTTACTTTCACATTCGCAAATATTAAAAATAAATTATTTGCATTCGCCCTCGGAAACTCGGAATGCGGTTAGAATATGTTCTGATGGGACTTGCTAGAAAATTTAACAACTTTGGTGAAAATTGATTAAATGAGTTGACCTAAGCCGATCTGACGGTAGTGACAGTAATTTGATCGCAATCGAATCTAGCAATATTAATGTTGATACGTTCGTATATGTGAGTATATTCTCACGAAATCAACTGTTGAAGCAATTCCGCAATTGCATCCTTATCCAGTGTGGTTTGGGATTACTTCGATATTGTTTCCCATGACAACGCAAACCGTACACTTTGCAATCATAATTATTCTCGGAAAGGATGAATGACATCCGGGTTAAGAACTATCGAGGAACAACAAGAAAAAAAGTAGAAAAATAAATTGAATAAAAAGGAAAAGATCCAAATTCCAGCTTTAAGAACGAAGCGATTACTCGAAACCCCAATAAAATACAAATATATGGGACAATGAAACGAAAAATCATAAAGGATGGATATAGTAAATTTACAGAAATTATAGTAATGGGTGATCTTCTGTTTCGTCATGTTGAAATTCTTGGTTTTGTACGGCTAACGAAAGTATCGGTCTCTTTCAACACACTACTTAAAAAGGAAGTACTACACAGATATTATTTGAAAGTTAAAACTAAAGTTTCAGAATTAATAACCTCTAGATTTCTACAGCAAAAAGCTATCAGGACAACAATGTAAATACTCAGCTTTCGACCGTGAACTTTTACAGCCTACTATTCTGGTCTTCATTTCAAGCATATGTTAGAAGGAAGGAATATCATCTTGTGCACTGATTACAAACTTCTCGTTTCAGCTTTCTACAGTAGGAATCAAGCAAAAAACAATCGGCAGAAACTTTACCTTTCTGTCTTAACAGAATATGTTTCTGCACCTAAGGGGTGCAGATAACATTGTGGCAGATGTTTTTTCCCGGATATCCTCGGAAACAGTAGATGCCTTCGCTTTATCTGCTATCGCTCGTCTTCAATCAACAGATGAAGAACCTACTACTTTCCAGCCTCGTCTTCATTCTTACCCTCTACAAAATAATCTTCAAGTTTGGTGTGATTTCTCTTCAGCTTTTCCAAGATCATTTTTGCCCAAACCTTGTCTTGAACAGATCTTCATCAATTTCCATCAGATGTCTCATCCTAGAATTGAGCTTCTCCTCGTCTTATGAAGACTAGGTATTTCTGATCTAACACGGGTCGGGACATCAGAATTTTGGTTCGTCTTTGTCAACAATGCCAGTTTTCAAAAATTTATCGCCATGCTAAACCACCCATTGCCCCCTTGGAAATTCCGTCGCAGCGTTTTGAAGAGGTACATATCGACATCGTGACACCATTACCTCCATCCTCCTTTACCGATACTTCAGCTCCAGTCTTTAGATATCTTCTCACCTGCATCGTCGACATGAACACTAAGTGGACTGAAGCCATTCCTCTGGTAAATACGACTTCCAATTTGTCGCATTTGTTTTCATACAATGAATATCAAGTTCTGGAATAATCTCATAGATACCCACGGAGAATTTTTCTCCGAACTATTAAATTTGAGTGGATTTCACAAATTCCGGACAAGCGCTTGCCACCCTTTAGCAATTGTCCAAATCGAAAGATTTCATCAGTCGCCGAAGAGTGCTATCATGGCACGGAGGCAAAACTGGTTACTCTCTCTCTTTTCCAGTCATCATGCTAAATCTTCATTGCATTCCAGATGGCTTCGGACTCTCTCCTTTTCAAGTAGTAACCAGATAAGCACCTCTTTGTCCTTTAAAAGCACCTTATTCTGGCCCTTACAAGGTTTTTCTACGGATGGATCGATGCTACAAGATACAACTTTCTGATGGACGGAAGGATGTCGTTTCGATTAGCCGTTTGAAACCTGCTGTACTCCCTTCGCATTCGCGATGGCTCCTCAACCGGCTGGTAAATCGCCTTTGAAGATGGTTCTTCAACCGGCTGGTAATTCGCCTTCGCAGATTGTTCCTCAATCGGATGATGACTCCCCTTCACAGACGATCACTTCATCTACTGAACAGCAGGATCGCACTTCAGTGTATAGACGAAACCCACTGCGTAGGGTACATTTTCATTGATTAATAAAGTGAATTTAAATTATTGATTAAAGTACTCCACATTTAGGGATCGAAGTGTATGTACAATAGTACATATCAATAAATAATTGATTTAAATATTATATATATAAAGTGATGGATTTTAAAAGTATTTTTTTAAAACTTTTTTAAATTGCCCAAATATGTTAGCTGAGCGTAAAACATTATAAAAAATGAAAAATCATAGAAAACAAATTTTCAGCTCAACTTGTGTCTAAAGATATTTTACAATTCTTTTAATCATAAATTGGTGTTATATATGATTTTTACTTTTAATATATGTTAGTATAAAATTATCTTATTGTTATATGATTGTTTATAATGTTTTCTTTATAAAATTATTGTTTATATTATACTCAGAGTTGTTTTGTTGCATCTAAAAGATGATTCTCTCTCTCTCTCTCTCTCTCTCTCTCTCTCTCTCTCTCTCTCTCTCTCTCTCTCTCTCTCTCTCTCTCTCTCTCTCTCTCTCTCTCTCTCT
>JABUQX010014324.1:10000-15000 GCA_015478945.1 Trachelipus rathkii
CAAAATTGAGTTAGGTAAACTGAAAAATAAAAAAAAATGTATCAAACCATAAAAACAAAAAAGTACTTTGTTTTAATACACACACTTATAGAACCATGCATACTTAAGGCATATATATATATATATATGGTATATATATATAGCATATTGCATAGCATATTTATAGATATATATATATATAGGTATATATATATATATATATATATTATATATAAATATAAACTACAGGTGGGTTAATGAGTGAAAAGGGGGATGGAAGATAAATCTTTACTCAGTTCGGGTTTTAAATGAAATATGTAGAAGAGACTCTCAAGTATCTTCCTATTGAGTAGATCACTGGCAGAGAAGGGACTAAAGATTTCTGTTTTTTTTTAAATGATTCCGGATGAAGGAACTTTCTGAGGTTGTGAGTGGTAAACCCCTTCTCTAAGAAATCCCCTGGTGTTTTAAGTTACTCAACAATAGCTGAAGGCCGTTTGACCCACGTAGCGGACGTTTCAGACTACATAGATTTACAAATAAACTATTGAGTATTTTATGTGTAGAGCTTGAGAACCATTCTATGGAAAAAAATTGCAATATGGGAATATTAATTGATTGAAAACAATATAAAGCGAACAAAAGGAAAAGCTTTGATTAGAGTGTGTGGTGTGTGTGTTTTTTTTAGTAGGTTTGCTGTGCTAGGGCAACAGAACGGAATCTTCTGATAAATTTGCTGTTTGTTGATGGTGGGCACATGAAATTTAGGACGTCATTAACTATGTTTGCAATAGTATAGTTAAGAAAAAAGTTACTATAACCAAATTGAGAGAGATATTGAATTTTAATGTGGAAAGACCATTCTATATATATGCAGGAGATAGTATATGAGCATATATATATACGTATATGAGTATATATATATAGTTATATATATATATTTATATATATATATATATATATAGTTATTATTATAGTATATATATATATATATATAGATATATATATATTTATATATGTATAGTAAGACTATATATATATATAGTATATATATATATATATATATATATATATATATATATATATATATATATATATTGAGTAAAAGGCTCGAAATATTCTACATTTTATAAGGAAGTTTGTATTTGGAAGGGAGAAAACTGAAAAATCAAGGGTGTAGTTGAGCTAGGTTTTCTGCATAAAGAAGCGTAGAAGGAACCATTTTTAAGAGTAACTAGGATGTCAATAAAAGGTAAAGAGTCATTTTGCATACGTTCCTTAGTGAAACGGATATTGGTGTGTTGATTGTTGAGAAAGTCTAAGAACAAGGGGGTATGAAAGGAGTCTTGAAATATGATAGAGCAGTCATCATCAACATATGATTTAAAAATATGGGGTTTAAAATTCGGAGAGCAGTTATCCAACCATATTTGTACATTTGAGATCCGTAATAGTTTATTTGTATAAATGTGCAGACTGCAGCGCCCGCTACTTGGGCCAAACAGGCCTTGAGGACCTCAAAGCACCAGGACGTTTCTTACAGAATTGTTTTACCTCTCTCAACAGAAAACATTCCTCCATCTGGAATTATGCCTCTGAACATAGCCATCTTATTTTTATTAAAAAAAAAAACTTTAGTAACACGCAGTGCGGAGAGCCGAGACGAAATATTTTTTGTTATCAACTTCCTTTACCTTAGCATGTAGGCGTCAGTCTCTCTATTCTCTCTCTCTCTCTCTTTTCTTTTATATTTTCTTTTATCTTACTATATATATAAATTATATCAACTTTTCCTCGTAAAAAACCTTATACACTTTCCTCCACTCTTTACGCCTCTGGACGCGTCTCGTCGGGGAGTTTAGTTACACTGTTACTCCTGCTCTTCTCTCCTCTCTCGGTCCCTGCGAAAATTTAACAGGCTAACCTCGTTTTCTTTTTATTCCCCATAAATTCATCTGCTGGACTAACTATGGCAGCCATCCTCTTCACCTCCTAGCTCCCTTCTCCTCTCTTCTCAGCGTTTCGCACACTTTTCACTTTGCACACTACAAGCTAAATTGCAGTCGTGTGTGCGATGTCCTAATATTCTCTGTCTAATAGCAATCGTTCCAGGAACGGCAAATTGTTCCATACGTCGCAACCGGTCTTGCGTAAGTAGTTGTGCCTGCGTTCCAATGCCCTGGCACCGCTATGGCTCTTTATACCATTCGCACATGAGTAACCTTAATATTCTTTCCGCAAATTTCTGTGCCTAGAATACTGCTTATCTGGTTCGTACCTAGTGAGGATATATGCTCAATCCTCACCGACTCCTCACAAGGATAGGTAAAAACAGAACTCCTAAACTTCCCTAGTCAGTCCAACCTTGGTATAATCATCATAATAATAATTAATGTTAAGGTTGTTTGTCTTCTATCTCCATCCGATCTACTCTATAATAATATAGGTTAGTGAATTCATGGGTATTATCGGTAGTATATAGTACCTCGGTAGTCCACTTGGTACGATTTTCTACCAATATTTTGACCCTTCCAATTTTTACTCCACACTGTTGAAAGCGTGCTACTGTATCATGTCGTTTAAGCGCAACAGAACTAGAATGAAAGAGCATTATTCCCTTTACTTAGCATAATATATCCCATCAATACTAATCAACTTTATATAACTATAGTAATCTGTATTCTCATCTATATATAAAACTTCTTAGAACTTATTACATTTCGCTGTGATATATTTGGAATCCTTATGTTTTTCTTATCTAACCGATATATATATCATCATATATATAATATGAGATGATCATTTTAACCATTCAGATAGAATTATAGAGCTCTAAACGGACCAACTCGATGTGACAACTACTTGCGATTCCCCTCATTAATCTAAGACTAATAGTTAATGTTCACTATTACCATAGGAACTATGTATGATGAAGGTCCTATTGTGTGTGATTGGCTGCTTGAGCACATACCGTAGGTATCTAACAGGATAGGTTGAGATGTAACACGCTAGGATGAACATTGATTAATTGCCTAGATAGGTTAAACTGAACTTACTATAATATATAATTCCTTTATATATATATATATATATATAATTATTGAGCTATTATATTATATCTCATATATTAATTTCCCTATTATATCTGGATTACGTGAAGTTCTTCTTTTCTCTTTACTTACAGCCTTAATACTACTATACACTGTTTCAAATAAACTTCTTCTTATATATACGTATTGTTCGTTCAAAATTCGAAAACTAGTCTTAATGGAGTGACTTCTTATACTCTCGTCCATAACAACGTCTCTATTCTAACCATATCTTTCATTTTATGACGACAATGTAACTCAATCTTTCATTCATACTGGTCTCTCCGCTCTTTGGCACCTAAATATGAATCCATTCCAAATCTCATGATAAACTCAGACAGACGAACTAAAAGATGAGGCACGGCCATACACAGCCCTTCTCACCGTTTTAATAAGGAATTTTACAACCCAAAAAAAGGAACAGATAAAAATAAAATAAAACGAAAGTGGGGTGAGTCCAACTTTTGATATATGATCTCTATCTTAATGGACATAGAACCCTCTAATTTCACTTGAAAAGTTGGCAAACATGAAAGCTTCCTCATGTGTGTCAAACCGAATTAAACATTTTCAATATATTTTGGTCGAAAATAAATGCCGCTCTATAAATGGTATGAAACGTGATTTACAGACAAACTTCACATTAATCAAGTGATTTTTCCTTTCATAATCTGACGTACAAATTTAAATTTGTTTCTGTTGTTTCTTTTTGTTTTTCCATATATCTTTCTTTCGAGTCCCTCCCCCCCCCCCCCGCAAAAAAAAAAAAAAACAGAAAAAATAGTTTTTTTTATTTATATTTTAAAACTATAACTAAACTGAATTAGGCCAGATAATACCCATAATATTATTTTCTAAAATATTATTTCTCCCCTAAGAGTAAAATCTTAGTTTTAATATATATTAATGATTATTTAAAATCTTAATTTAGAACTTGAGATATGTAAAGATTAGAGTTAAAAATAATATAAAGTTAAAAGAATTGAACTATAGGAATAGATTTTTTATTGGCAGTTTAGAAACCAATTTCCCATATAAGTATAGAACTTAAAGTTAAACGCCATTTGAAAGATTTTTTTTTCCTTATTTAGAGAAAACCGTATATTTTATAATATATACTAGGAAAAATATTATCTAAATGATAATTATATATATAATATATATATATATATATAATATAATATATATATATATATATATATAGTATATAATATATATTAATATATATTATATATATAATATATATATATATATATATAATATATATATATATAAGATCAAACGAAAAAAGTTCTGCTTATTAATTTAATAAACTGCAAAATATATTAAAGTTAGAGTAAAATTTTTACATAGATAATTCTTTTGTATACTTCTAAGATTAGCTAGGATCCACTTTTGAAATTATGTAAAAATTTATTAAGACTAAACTTTAATAGTACGTTTGCACGTTAATATTAATAATCAGACCTCCTAACCTTTGATTATAACCAGTACATTATTTAAACTTAGCTGGTCTTTAATTGGGCTTCGTGGCTATTCTATCTATATAGAATATATAAATATATATATATTATATAATAAATATATAATATAATAGTATGAGAACAAGAAAATTTTTAGCATCTAATATTATAATATATATATATAGGTAATAATATATAAGATTACAGCTATAGGTATATATATAAGTTTATTATATATTATAGATATATATATATATAATATATATTATTATATATAATATATATTTATATATATATAATATATACTAATTTTAACCTTTTGAACAGTTATAAATACATCACATGTTTTAATAATTTTTAAATTAATTCGTACTTTAAATATTTTATTGAGTTACAATATTTGCTTTTCATCCTATTTAATTTGTCTTATTTAGTATATTATTGGCTTGTCTGTGTCCAAGTTTGGCTT
>JABUQX010014324.1:20000-30000 GCA_015478945.1 Trachelipus rathkii
AAGTAGAGACATGGGGCACCAGAGAGGATAAGGGGTAGGTGGAGAGGAGCCGGAATTGTTTATGGTTGAAGTAGATGAAGAAAGGAGACGAGATTAGCCTTTTCAGAAGGAGTGATAGTTACAGAACCGTCAAAACGTAAAGAAGAAGGAAAGGTTTACAGAAGTTATCAGAGATGCTTTTGGCAAGCGGCAAGAAAACTTTCTCAGCAGGAGACCAAAAACGTAAGCTCACTTCTTTCAGTGAAAGAACGCTTATCCTGTCGAATAATATCCCTGCAACGATTCCAAGTAGAATGAAAATTGGAAAGAGTGAAAGAAGAAGCGAGAGTTTTTCTACTCCCGATACGCATTGTCTCGCTCTTAAATGATACGAAAATAGGCACCATCGAACCATGGATTTTGGGAGAAAAAAAGATTTAGCTGAAGATTTACTGAACCTGCTCATCCCTTTGGCGATCACGGTTCCATCTTTTCAACAGATACTCAGACGTCCTTTAGACAAAACCGGATTTATTCCAACGGTAGTTTAGCAAAGAAGCGACACGGTACCCCTAGTTAAACTGATTAAAATGCCAGAAAGCTCGTTTGGTAGGGTGGAGCTGCTGTAGAGAAACTATTATGCTTAAGAGCTGCAAAATTGTGGTCAGAGTTACAGATAGGATGGAAAATGATATATTTATAACGAGAAGTAGTGGTGAAGCACATGTCAAGCGTGTTTAAGAAACTGGTTACTACTATCTAGAATAATTGTATGTTCACTAACCAACTGTTCCAGATCATTAAGAATACCGAGAATTTAGTCTCCTTGAAACCTATATCAGTATGAGATTAGCCAAACTACTCAGTGTGGTGTAAGTTAAAATTTCCTAAATAGCATTTGAATGAGAATATGCAACTGTCTCGTAAGAGGTTGTAAGATAAAGATATTCAGAAAGAACCGGAAAATCGGATCCATTTGGGGAGAAGTATAAGAAACACAAGATAATGGTAGTAGTAGTAGTTATGGAAGTACATATTTTAAGCCATAGACATTGAAATTAGGAGAGTTCGACTTTGAAACGTGTTTACCAGAGTGTTTATGTTTATATATTTCGAAACCTACCGATTCCATGACATAATTTGTAAAATCAAGTTATAGTTAGAGATATCTTAGGTTACTAAAGAAGGAATCCCTGGCTAGCTGAATTTTAGACAGAATTAAAATATTAGAGATGAGGTTAGAAAAGGTGATGTTCAAGCAGATTGTGAGATTAGCACGAAGGCCACGGCTTAATAATAGTTACAGAAAGATTAACTCTCTACGCCACCCACACTCCTCTCTTTCACGCGACTTCGCCATCCTGAAAATCACTACACCTAATGACAAACTCGCACTACAAGTTAAAAATGAAACTAAAATAATAATTACATGTTCGGGTAAACATTATAACTTTTATATAATTTTTTTTTCTAAAAAAAAGGAGAAAACTTAAAATTTAAAGGTTAAAAGCAAAGAACAAATGTACCATCGCACTAACTAAACTATTTGTTTAAATGTAGAGTACTAAACTAAAGTGCATTGCACTATCCTGAAAAATATCTACAATATACGCTAACACTAAAACTTAAAAAAGGAAATAAAAAAGTTACATCTGTTTCATCACCACATTAATGCGGTAGACCCTCCCACTTTCCTCATTACCACGGGGACGACATTCCTAGTCTTATCAGAGAAGAAGAAGGCCCTCATTATATCCAACGTCCAATGTACTTGCTTAAGCCTAAAACAAAGCCATGATTGTCGGTGCACTGGAGTTAATTGTGGACTGTTTGTAAGTCGGTGAGGTATCAAGTTCCTCTCCCTCATTCTTTGCCTCATAGTCTATTTACTAACACTCACTCCGCGTTCATAGCTTAATTCTTGTTGCAGCTGCACACCAGTACGGTGGTGGCTGTGAAGGTTGTGAAAGGCCACGATATGATGAAATGGTTATTTTGTCCCGTAGCTGCCAACCTATCCCGGAGCCAAATCTATTGTATTCACCAGTTTCCAGAAACCTACGATAAACCCCTGAACGTTTTAAATTCCTGCTCCTGCTACACACAGGAACACCTTCAGACAGCGATCAACGAAGTGGGAAAAATATCCACAAGATTATACTGTTACGTTGATCAGGTCCATGTGAAACTGGATGAAAACTTTTATCAGGAAATGGGAGTGGGGGCGGGGTTGACAAGTTATTAAGGAGAAATTTTCTTTTATTATCACCATCTTATTTCCTTTTTTTCCTTTCGTTTCCTTACTTTTCATTCTTACCCTTGCAAAAGGTGAAATGGTGACTGTAATTAACGGCAATATAGTGACTATTCAATGCCCACATATTGTTGGTCCTTGATTCACGGAGCGATAATACGGATCTTTTCCCCCCCTTTTTTTGGTTCGTAAGACACTCTCTGGGCGGGAGACAAAATAAAACGTACCAAATTACACACCTCTTCCCATTTAAATTGTCGTCAACACATGGCGGAACCCAGCCTTCGTCTTGGGAAAATTCCTCCTCTTCTCTTATTTCAGAGACTAATCGTACTTTTACAGATGTACCCCTCCTGATTCAAAACCATCATAGTTCTCCAAGTTTGAAAAATACTTTATTGAAAAGACATAAAATTATCATGGATTGCTCATTGGAAAATTCTAATAAATTCTATCGTGTTTTTTTTTTCTGCTGATCATTTACATAAAAAAGCCAAGAGTCTTTGCCCTGGGAGGATGTTAGAATTAGGAGACAAATATAGTTAGTTATCATATGGAAGGATAAGAAGGACATTGATTCATTTGTGGATAGAATGATTTTAACTTTAAGATGTTTTTCGGAAGATTAATTGAAAAAGTAATAATTTATGTTTACTCGATTTTGAAAGTCTGTGACCGATTGTAAAATTCATTTTTGGAAGTCTGACTTCGGTTGTAAATTTCGTTTTTGAAAGTCTGTGGCTTCGATAGCAAAATTCGTGTTTGAAAATCTGTGACATCGATTGTAAAATTCGTTTTTCAAAGTCCGTGACTTCGACCGTAAAATTCGTGTTTAAAAGTCTGTAACATAGATTGTAAAATTCGTTTGTGAGAGTTTGACTACGATTGTAAAATTCGTTTTTGAAAGTTTTACTTCGATTGTAAAATTCGTGTTTGAAAGTCTGTAACATCGATTGTAAAATTCGTTGGTGAAAGTTTGACTTCGATTGTAAAATTCGTTTTTGAAAGTTTTACTTCGATTGTAAAATTCGTTTTTGAAAGTCGAACAAAGCAGTCAGCATCTGAAAAAGTCAAAACAAATTTATAATTACCAAGATTGCCAAACTCAGAATTTGAATTCTCCTTGAGACATTACTTTTAACAATTTAACCTAGGGTTGCTAGAGCACAGGAATTTTAAGTACGGCACCGCACTAGTACCGTACCGCCATTCACATTTTCTGACCGCACCGCAACTCTATATTTTTAAACCTTCACCGAGATGCTCAAATTGTGTCTCACCGCACCCCTCTTCATCTCACCAAAATGAGTGCATCATGTACCGCACCGAACCCCCTCACTCAGTGCATTGCTCAACCTAAAATTTAACTAATATCTCTTAAATATTTGTTCTCATAGCGCTATATGTTACAAAATTACCGTCTATCGAGCTCATCAAAAAACAGTGGTAGTGGATGATAGTTGTTTAATAATAAATATTTATATAGTATATAAATGTAATGAATAGTAGTGAAAATATAACTTTTTAAAACATCAGAATTATTAATGGCCAAATATACTCAAAAGAGATGAATTCCTAAAGCTACGACTAACGTACCACGAAACAGATAACTTATATTAGAATAACGGCCGTATGAAAATCTATTCGGATAATCGGGCCGGGGGGAAACAATATTATATGGGTATTCGATAGAAAAAAATCATTATTGTAAAAAAAAAAAAATCATTTTTAGGGGGCTTCTTGCCGAGGGAGAGAGAGGGCAGTATCGAAGTCCCCCGCTCGTGTCCATCCGGGAAGGCCAGTGACCCGACCAACTGATATCTATGTCGGTCTACTCTAGGGTATCCGTTAGTTTTAAATCATTAAAATGCCACTTTATAATATATCACCTATATATATCCATATAGCTACATAAATTTCTATATGCTATATAGTATATTAATATATATATATATATATATATATATATTTATGGTGATAATTGGTTATATATATAAATATATACCCTATATATATTATAATATATAACTATATTAGTAATAATATATAAGTGGGAAGGTGAACTCCCCTCTTACCTATTTTGACTAAGAGGCACCGCGGATATCTCCATATAATATATATACTATATTTTTCGATATAATATTATATAGTATTACCTAATACTATATAATATATTATATATATATAATTATATATATATACTATATATACTTATATATTAACTATAATTATACTATATAAATAAGTATCGGATATTATATAGTATACCTATATATATATATAATATATTTTTATATATATATATATATATATATACTATATCATTATATCGGAATTTAGATAGATAAGATATGTATATATGGCTGCAAAGAAACTTTAAATATTGTATTCATTGTAAACAAATATTATATACAGCGTCTAATAACATGGCTGCATTTAAAACTAACGTATTAATTACATTTACTTGAATAACAATGATATATATCAAGTTTTACTATCGTTCAATTAAAAAACGGTTCTCATTCTATAAAAATTTTCGTGATCATTAACAAACGCTTGTCATTCGATAAAAACAGTTAGCGCATAAAATATCGTACTTCTACAAAAAATATTTTAATTTCTATTTACACTTTCATTTTAAAAAAAATAAAAAAAATTCCGGTTACTAACTTTCATACACTATTACAAATATTGTTTTATCTGTTTCGTGGTAATTTACGTAGTTTTCGTTATATCGTGTGGGACTAATGTATAGTTTCCCCAATATTAATATTAAATCATAGTAACATAATAATAACTGTAATAATATTAATATTAAAATATAGCGGTTAGTAGTGATTGATGGTGAAATATATAGTGAATTTGTGATTGAAATATAGTGTTTAGCATTTTAATAATAATATTATTAATGATAAAAATATTAAATGTATTTGCGTGTATATATATATATATATATATATATATATATATATATATATATATAATTATATATATAGTATATATGATATATATTATATATATATATATATATATTTTTATTTTAATATTTATTTACTACAAAAACCCCCGGTAAGCTCCAGTGGTAAGAGACTCGACAAGACACCATAGCGGGTCCCAGGTTTGCCCCAATGTCGGGTAGGAAAAAAATGTGAGCTACTTATCCATCCTGTTGGCTTGGCTCGTCTACTCGGGGACGTGTAATTGACGTACTTCTCCACCTCCTGCTAGTTTAGGGCTGCGTGCCCGTGAGCGCGTGGTGTTTATCTCTGTTAAAAAAAAGGATGCTATACCAACTACAGTAGGTGTAGTGGCAAATTTTCGCAGTTGTGGGAAACGCTAAAATATATTTTGTCAAAATTATAAAGGAAAGTCGTATTTAATTGATTTTCCCGTAGAATTCCTACAATCATGCTAAGAGCATAGGAGTGTATCTGAGCTTCGCTGAATAACGTCTGAAGATCTTCAGGAATTTATTAATAATATGGGATATTAGTTTAGTAAGAGAAAATAAAGAAATAGTAACCTTATTTTAATAGATTTACTAATTTATTATATTTTATCTATTTTAACAATTGCATCAAATTCACCTAAAATATAAGTTATGACTTATATTCAACTATTCTTTATGTAGGTTAAACTAACCTTACTAAAGATAACCCCATTTTTTTAATAAACATATTACATAAAATTCACAAAGAGAGAAATAAAACAAATCAAGAGTTTTAATTAAAAGGAATATGCGGTAAGTAAGAGAATTGCGTCCTGGTTTATGTCGGGTTTCATGCTTTCTCCGTCGAGTTCTAGTATCAATCAGCGTGCGGGTGTTGTCGCTCAAATACCGCCATGTCCTGACTGTAATGCTCGGATTTCCATGACCGGATATTTGGGCCCCATTCAACTTGATCATTAAAAGGTGCTGATACGTGATTGCGAATGGTCAGTTCTTGTCTAGGGATTATGCGAAATTATTAATATTGATGGATGACTAACCCCCCGTTCGCAACTTGATGAAACTGACCAAGGAACGACAGCTTGGAGCAAATTTCAATCAGTGGGGTTTACAACTCTCCTTGGAAATGACCGGTGGCTGTTTTAAAGATAATTCTCTGAAGCTGTTTTAATTTATGTGTTTAAATTCAAACCTGAATCTTGCAGCAGAGCTTTTTCGATTTTCTTTTCCACCAAAATATCAAACTTTCGGGATTGTGAATAGTTGCTTTAATCCACTTGCATTCTGAAAGAAGTGAAATATATAAACTATTCGTGTTGCCCGGTCCGTGAGATGGGCTTCGTTGACTAAGCTTCCTTGTGGTGCCCAAAAGCCTTCTATTATTGGTTATTAAAATATTACTTGAGTAAAGCAGCAGCGGTCAGTAATAGCAGTTAACTTGCTAAGTACTCCTGTAAGCAGGAACACCAACAAAAAGTTACCTCGATTGCAACTCCTTTGGGCCTCAACGTTTTTAATGGTTAGGATTTCTCGTAAGGCACAAAAAAATCGAGTGAAATTTTAAATTCAGAAAATATTACTGATAAATTAAAGTCGTTTGCCTGTTTTGAAGACAATTACTAAAAAACATCGACAACTCCACTGCTAAAATATTGAGCATATCGTACATCGCCTTATATAATCTTGAACACTAATACTCTCTGTTGTTGCCACGCTTCTTTTTAAGTCAATCCTCTTGTATCCAAGGGATCGTCTATCACTCAGCGGCTTGGTTAGTTTCATATGGTTCTTGAAGTCTTCCTTGGGCCGTTTTCGAAACATCCGCAGGGATCTCTACTCAATCCATTTTTGCCAGGCTTCTTCGTCATGAAAGCAGCCAATCCTGAAGATTCTTACAATATATTCCGCTGACGTCAGAGTTATAATAGCCAATGACGAAGGCCTTAGCAAAAAAATGGATACCCATGCTACTAAAAATCCTGGCATCGGTGTCCACCATTTTACTTTCCTGTCTTTCGATTTAAAACCTTCCAAGAAATATGAATATTCGCCACCCGATGACTCTATCAGGGTCCCTAACTCTGCATAGCATAGAGCTCCTACGGACAATGCAGGAATTCATGCAATAGTGATGTCACGTGATGTCATCATAGAAGGTTCGTGCATTACGATAAGGAAAGGATCGAAAAGGGTCGTGGATGCACACAATATTGCGTAATATGAAAAAAATATATATTAAAGCAAATTAGCTAAATAAAATATCTAAATAAAATAAGTAAAAATAAAGGAAGAAATAGAAACATAAATAAAATAAAAGCAAAAACAGTTACTGACAAACAAACATTATATATATATATATATATATATATAGTGTATATATATATATATATATATATATATATACCCTGCTCTTTATATATATATATCTGTATGCTATATACTGTGTATATGTAATAATAGCCAGCCTACTTGAGTATAATAATATCAGTATATGTAATAATATGTAATAATATATATGTATATATGGCATATAATAACATAATAAAAATACGGTAATAGAAGAATATTCTAATAATAACAATAGCTGTACTTTTTTTTTTTATGTACCATGAAACCAATAATAGCAGCAATAATAATATAATAATATATATATATAATAATAATAATATAATAATATATATATATATATATATAATATATATATTAATATATATGTTAATAATATATATAATAATAATAATAATATATATATAATAATAATAATAATAATAACAACTGTAACAACTTAATATATATATATACTATACCTAATATATATATATATATATGCATATATATATTATATATATATATATATATATATATATATATATATATATATATATATATATATATATACATATAATATATATATATATATAAATATATATATATATATTACACGACGCTAAAAACAAATAAATACAATACCTGTATTTAAGATTTATGAAAACATATTATATTCATAATTTAAGAAGCAACAGGAGAAATAGAAATAAGAATCAAAATAACATTGCAATAATTATATGTTTACTCATGCAACAATTATTAACAGTAATAAAATTGTTATTGGTTCAATTAAAAGTTATTATATTGAGTTGTGGAGAAACATATATATATATATACAGTATATATATATATATATATATATCTATATATATATTTAGATATATATATATATACTGCTGCTTTTAACTATATATATATATATATATATATATATTAAATGCTATAGACATTTTAGAGAGGTTCTAATCTACATGGCACTATCTCTACATTCGGTATTAATTGTTTGTTATAATTATAATAATATAAATAAAAAATAAATAAAAAATAAAAGATTTAATAAAAATAAATAAATGATTAAATAGATAAATAAATAAGTAAATAAATAAATAAATAAATAAATAAATAAATAAATAAATAAATAAATAAATGATTAAATAAATAAATAAATAAATTAATGAATAAATAAATTATTGTTAAAGCATCTGCAGTAGGATAGAATTGTGTTCACAAACGAAAAGTGTTTTACATGCACATGAGCACACACACACAAACACACATACACACAAAGTTACAACGTGCATGGATTAAGAAAAGCAAAACTTGCGATTTATTCATTTAAAAAAACGGCGCTCAAACTATGCAGTACAAAAAAAAAAAAAACTTCCTAATCGATAAATTTCTACGTTTCGCAATTCGAATTAAGCAATTGACATAAGTGTATTTTAACCATATTTTCAGCGGCTTAAATAAATTTTATGATTACTTAATAATTGTGGATAAAATATAATTGCGATTAATATTATTTTGTTTATTAGTGTCTTTGTCTGAAAAAATGTCTAAAGGTAAAAAAAAAATATTCCCCCAAAGTTTAACTGAAATGCGTCATTAAATATATATTAAAATATTAAAATACACGTGTATATAAAAGTTTTTCTAAGCATTTCGAAGAATTTTAATGAATATTTCAATTATTATTATTATTATTATTATTATTATTATTATTATTATTATTATTATTATTATTATTATTATTATTATTATTATTATTATTATTATTATTATTATTAAACATACACTCTTAGACACGTTTTATCACACATTTTTTTCCCTAGAACCTCACCAATTGTTAATGCGCCCAGAATTTGAATAGCGAACCTTGGAGGTTCACAATCCGACGAAAAAGCCTCAACCAAATACTCGGAGAAAGAGAGGCAAATGATTGCCAACATCGATGGCTTCAATACCACAATGGATACCCAAGCAAAGAGAAATGATGGTAGATGCCCGAACGCCGTTAGGAAATAAGTATGTTCCGCTCCCGATGAGGGTATCAAACATCCTAATTCAACGTAGCAGAGTGCGCCTTTTGTATTAGAAAAGCAAGAAGCAAGCGACCCAAAATCCAGATATAGTTTGCATAGAACGTAAGACGAGAAGACAGAAAAATGAGAAACACTAATAGAATGAAGATAATATACAATGATAATTAAAAAGGTCAAGAACTTAATACAATACATATAAAAATTAACATTATTATTATTATTATTATTATTATTATTATTATTATTATTATTATTATTATTATTATTATTATTATTATTATTATTATTATTATTATTATTATTATTATTATTATTATTATTATTATTATTATTATTATTATTATTATTATTATTATTATTATTATTATTATTATTATTATTATTATTATTATTATTATTATTATTATTTAAATAGTGTACTTTTTTTCCAAATCGTGAAAATAACTC
>JABUQX010014324.1:40000-42567 GCA_015478945.1 Trachelipus rathkii
CACCTTGGCCTCACACTCTATCAACCTACGGTTCTGGGAGGAATCCACCATGATATTTTCGTGTTCCAATAAAGTGTCTTCGCGCTCTTCAACCTTTTCTACCCTTTTTTCGCCACATAACCTTATGGTGCGTTAATTTTGACGAGTAATATATATATATATATATATATATATATATATATATATATATATATATATATATATATATATATATATATATATATATATATATATATACTATATATATATACTAACTCTGCTCTCACTGTATATATGAAATAGAGAGAAGTTATGTATATGTAATAATATATATATATATATAATAATTTATGTTTAGATATAGGTGGAGGAATGAAAGTACAATCTTGTATATAAATATATGCATCTATAGATGCAATATAATAACAATGTAATATCTTCTTTCAATATTAATATTTGTCTCATAATATTATAACATATATGTAACATTATAAGAATAACAATATGTAATAATATATATATATACTATAATATATAAAGATATATAATATATAATAATATATATATATAATATATATATATGTTTATAATATACACATATAATAATATATATATATATATATATATAATATATATATATGTAATATGTAATTATATGTAACTCAGCAGCTAACTCTATGTAATATATGTATGTAATAATAATAATATGTAATATAATATAATAATAATAATAATAATAATAATAATATGGAAATGTAATATAAAAATAATAATAATAATAATAATAATATATATATATAATATATATATATATATATATATATATATAATAATAATAATATATATAAATATATATATATAATATAATATGCACAGTAACATAATAATAACCAATATATATATATATAATATATAATATGTAATATATATATATAAATATAATATATCATATTATATATGTATATATATATACAGAGGAGGAATTTACAAATAATATATATACATATATACATATACATACCAGTCAACTAATAATAATATATATGTATATAATAATATATATCATATGCTATAGTAATATAAATGATGTAATGTATGTATCATATAACCACAAAAATCATATCAAAATGTATGCTTCATATCCTAGGTAATATATAAGGATATGTATATCTAATATATATATGTAATATAATATATAGCATGTAATATGTAGCCAACATATGCTCTTAATAACCCAATAAAATAATACATGTATACCTTAAAGTAGCCAATAGTAAACATGAATTGAATTTCAATATGTAATAATAATAATAGCAATATGTAATAACTGCTGTAATATGTAACCATATATACATAATATATGGGAGCGAGAGAGAGAGAGAGAGAGAGAGAGAGAGAGAGAGAGAGAGATCGATATTGTGAAATTCATCGGTCTTATTATCATCGCTCTCACAAGTTGCCTGAACAGGTTGCATAGGATGGAAAAATTAGGAACCCCCTTGCAGATTTTAATCTTCACGACAATAGTTGTTTATTAAAAATGAGATCTGCAACTCTGACGTCGCCTTTCAAAATTCGAAGAAAACAAGATGTAAACAATGTGTTCCGAAAATACAATGCAAAATTTCAAGAATGAGAACTGAATACGTCATACATTTAGAATGAAAAAAGTTTATGTTAACATGGGTGCGGAAATGCCTAATTTCAAAGTTAGGAGACATTTTTTCACAAGATGTCCCAGCCCTGTTCATAGACGAGAAATAATTTAAAAGGAGATTATATGTGCAACTATGTCATCACGTCACCAACAGAAGCTCTCTCTCTCTCTCTCTCTCTCTCTCTCTCTCTCTCTCTCTCTCTCTCTCTCTCTCTCTCTCTCTCTCTCTCTCTCTCTCTCTCAGCTTCTATGCTGGCATTGTTGGTGATTCAATTAGGCTTTCAGGGCAGGAATACAGATTTCCTAGAAACAGGATCGCATGTATTCCTGGACAACATGCTCTTTATGCATTAAAATGCTCCACCACATTTTAGTAATCTATTATTATGCTTGCCAGTATCTAAGCAATACCTATTCTGGATAAACAGAGGTAGAATAATTGTTTGTCTTCCTAATTCACTGTACCTATGCACAATAGACTCCTTTATAAAGACTCATAAGTGTCTTCTGCTGTAGTCTGAATAAAACGACTCACAATATGGCAGAGACAAAGTGAGAGACTATGCACTACATAACACGAAACCTGGAAACGTGTCGAGGATCGATAAGACGATGCACAGAGACCCGTTTTCATGCAGAAGATGGAACATTTGATATAAGACATGTAAAGAGCCATGTTTCATAATAATGACATGAAATCTTAATAACTGTAACGTAATCTCTTGCACGAATTAATTTTTTTTTTATTTTTAAAAAGTCTATTATAAAATCTTTATTGACCTCTTTAACCAAACATTCTCGAACCACCTTATCATTAATATTTTGTATTTTGATTCTTAATATATGAGAAACTCATTCCCTATATATATATATATATATATATATATATATATATATATATAACATATAACATATATACTGTATATATATA
>JABUQX010014325.1:0-2500 GCA_015478945.1 Trachelipus rathkii
TAAATATTGTTAAAAGTTACTCGCAAAAAATAAACGTTTTTCCTTAAGATTAGAGAAAAATGTGATTATATACAGGGTCCTCCTAAACCGAAATAAACAGTCAACAGGAATAACAAAGTGGCCATACTTAATCAACAGGAAAGTAACTACGTTGCATACAGAAAGTACTTCCCTATTCACACTTTTTTCAAACATATTCTCATAAATTTTCACTGTTTATTTTACATTAACAGTAGCATTAAATTTGTTTTTATCAAAACGTAAACCTAATATGGGCATACTGACCAACGAGATATTGCTAAGTAACAAAGTTTCCAACATCAATAAAGCTAACATTTAACCTGAACCTAAGATATAATGTTGTACACCCACAAACATAACACATCTTAAACACGAATAAACGGTTAACATTAACAAAGTTTCCATACTTAACAACAGTAAAGTAACTAACATTGCAAACAGAAAGTACCCTATTCACACTTTTTTCAAACATATCTCTGACATATCACTGTTATTTTACATTACATAGTAAACATTTAACAATAATTTACCATAACCTAACCTAGTTTCATCCGGTCAAACGAATATTGCTGACGTACCAAGTTTTTCTACATCAATAAAATCTAACATAATCATAGCCTGAACTAGACTTATAACGGCAGATTGACAAAACCTAACACCCATACCTCACGCTCGAATAAACTGCTAACAATAACAAAGTTCCATACTTAACAGCAGTAAAGTTACTAACAATGCATACAGAACGAACAGGTACGAAGCTGATGTGGTAAATATTCATTTAACAAATCAGTATCGCGTTGTGTTTGTTTATTTATTTATTTATTTTTAATTTCATTTCTTTAAAACTTTTTCTTTTTAAAAAACTTTTATTTATTTTTAATTTTATTTCTTTAAAACTTTTTGATTTTGAAAAAACTTTTATTTATTTTTAATTTCATTTCTTTAAAACTTTGTTTTTAAAAAACTTTTATTTACTTTTAATTTTATTGCTTTAAAACTTTTTGTTTTTACTAAAAAATTTATATTCTTTTTATGTTTATAACGTAAAAAAAATTACATTTTTACATACACTAAATCAGTAAAACAGTAAATCAGTTAATCAAACCCCCCACCCCACCATCCCCACCCTCACAATGAATTATTGATCTATTGATTCAAGTCATACATCGAGTATCATTTTGGATAAACATAACATGAAAACGTTCTTTATACACTGATCAATGAATATATGCCAACGTAACAAAGTTTTCACATTAAAAAAGCTAACCTGGTGTAACTAACTGGTGTAAGAATATAATGTACAACACAAACCTAACATACCTTATGCACGAATAAACTGTCAACATTAACAAAGTTCCACACTTAACATCAGTAAAGTAACTATCATAGCATACATAAACGAAACCTATTAACACATTTGTCAACCATATCTCTAACACGTCAATGATAATTTTACATTATTTCACATTAATAAAGCTAACATAGCATCACCTGAACTAAGAATATGATGTACAACGGCAAACCTAACACACCTTATGTACGAATATAACAATAACAAAGTTCCACACTTAACAACAACAAAGTAACTAACATAGTACACAAAAACGTAACCTATTCACACTTTGTCAAGCATATTTTTAACATATCAATGTTAATTTTACATTAACATGGTAATATTTAACAAATGATATCACCTAACCTTGTCTAATTATCATACAATTCAATGAATATATGCTAACGTAACAAGGTTTTACACTAACGTAGTAATATGTAAGAAAAAATTTATCACAACCTTACCTGACTATCATAATTCCCAACAAATAATTGCAAACATAACAAAGTTTTATCCGAATATAACATAAAAATAAGTTCTTCGGGGGTGATCCCCCATCTCCGGATTCACACCGTTTCAAGGGGCGCATCCCATTAGGATTTCTCTCGGGAGGAGATGGATTGCTTCAGGTACATTAGTACATATTAAAAATAAACCGCTTACACTCCCCTTCGGGTTATCCCCGAGATGGGTCTTCGCACGTCTCTCTGGGTATGATATCCCTGTAGTGTGTAGCTCATTGCTGAAAATTGTTTGGTTATGTATCGTAAAGATTGAGATTATGTTGATGAGTGAGAGCATTCGTGATAATTTTTTCAATAAACATGAGAGTATCTGTAATGATAAGTCTACAGTGTAACCCCAACGAGCCAAAGGTATTGCGTAATGTTTCGAAAGTTAGGATAGGGGAAGTTTTTATGGACAATGTTAGTTACTTACCGATGGTAAGCAAAGAATTTTGTTAACGAAAACTGTTAATTCGTAAGTTAGGTACGTTATGTTGAATATTACTATGACAATGTGAAATTAAAGAAATGATGAGTTTCGTAAGATATTACTGTGTTAACTGACGATGATGTGTTAGAAACGTGAGCCTAGCATAAGTTTTTTGTTGACTTATGTTAGTTTTGCCCGAGACTTTTGCTA
>JABUQX010014325.1:7500-12500 GCA_015478945.1 Trachelipus rathkii
AATGTAAAAATTAACATTGACGTGTTAGAGTTATGCTTGAAAAAGTGTAAATAGGTTACGTTTTGTACGCAGTGGTAGCTACTTTACTGTTGTTAAGTATGGAACTTTGTTATTGTTAATAGTTTATTTGTACGTAAGGTGTGTTAGGTTTGTCGTTGTACATTATATTCTTAGTTCACGTAATGCTGTGTTAGCTTTATTAATATGAAAACATTGTTACGTAAGCATATATACGATGGTGTGTGTATATAAGGAACTTATTTTGGTGCTATTTTAATCCGAAATGATACTCAAATTGTCACCTGAATCAGAAGATTAATATCTCAAAAGGTTATCCTGGATGGGCGGGTAAGGGAGGGGACAACAGTAACGGGTGGTTTGATTTACTGATTTACTGTTTTAAAATCAGTAAGCTATTAAACTTTACTCTGATATTTTACTGAGAGAACTTATTTTATGTTATATTCGAAGAAAACTTTGTTATGTTTGCAATTATTTGTTGGGAATTATGATAGTTAGGTAAGGTTGTGATAATTTTTTCTTAAATATTACTATTGATGTGAAAACTTTGTTACGTCAGCATATATTCGTTGACCAGTATGATAATTAGGTTAGGGGATGGTAAATTATTGTTAAATGTTACTATGTTAATGTAAAAATAACAGTGATATGTTAGAGATATGTTTGAGAAAGGTGTAAATATTGTACGTTCTGTATGCAATGTTAATTACTTTATTGTTGTTAAGTATGAAACTTTGTAAATGTTAACCGTTTATTCGTGTTTAAGATGTGTTAGGTTTGTGGGTGTACATTATATTCTTAGTTCAGGTTATAATTTAGCTTTATTGATGTGAAAACTTTGTTACGTTAGCATAATAAATTTTACGTTAGCATAATAAATTTAGATTTCAAAGTGGAAGGTTGCGCTAGTGATTGCTCTGCTGTGTGTTTGTGTTTTGTGTTTAATTTTTGCTATTAAAGTGTCGTTTTAATTTTGCTTTAAGTGATCAGTATTTTAATGTCATATTGTCTAGAGGTTTTAATTATTTATAAATTACTCACGAATTAGCGCTTTTTAAAAAGGCTTAGATGGAATGAAACATAACCTAATCTTTCGAACATGCCGAAATCTTAAGATAAGTTTTTAGTGTTTTACCTTTTAACTTTTTAAGTTTTTTTAACGTATAATTTATTCATTAATGCTAAATAGGTAGGCTTTTAGGCTGTTGGTCGTATAGAAGTGTTTAGATGTGAATATTATTATTTTTTGTGCGTGAGTCTGTATGTGTGTGTGTAATGTGGGTGTGTGTAGGTGTGTGTGTGGGTGTGTGGTGGTGTGTTGTGTTGTGTGGTGGCGATCGGCGAATTCAGGGGTTCTTTGGGCTGGGGGCTGTTGTGATGGTCGATTGGTTGTGATGTTTGTTTGTGAGTGGCGTGTGGGATGTTGAATGACTGGACGAGAGAAGATGTAGGTGGGGGTGGGCGGAGGCTGGGGTTCCTCCTGAATTAGTGACCTTTGCATACGTCGTAGGAACCTCGATACTACCATGTGAAATCTTGTGGAATATCACTCGCTGAACTGTCTTGCGTAGAGAGCTATACCGTAACGTTTTATTACTGGCTGAACCAGCTGAAGAGGTGTTGTCTTATGAAGAGATAGAACTTAATATAGCGAGTGCAGCAGACTAGTATGTGCACTCTTAGTGCATTCGGATAGGTGAAAATTGGTCAGGGACTAGATGGTGAGTCTGGTGCCCAATATGGCAGAGCGTTACCTCCTGTACAGACTGGAACTTGAGGTGAGGTGCTTAGTCGAGAATCTTGGAATCGTGTAAATTGTCGGATGTGTCTGTGGCGTTAAAATCTTAGATGCTCCCTACTGACTGTGAGCGATATGATCTTCGTTGTTTCTGGCTGGTGTGCGTGCTCCCGCTCTAAGCGGAACAGGTTTTCCATCTCCTTTTTTGAATATCTTACTACTTCTCTTGAGACTGTACTTCCTCCCATCCAAATGCTGAGATCATCTATTTAAGGTGATTTAGCGTTTCATCACAACTGAGTGTTGGGCTCCTCTCATATGATGCCAGGAGGGGACGGACGGCCAAAAAACATTCAGTTTCTCCACGATCTGGAAACAGTTAATTAAAGAACTACAGCACATACCAGATCGTCCTAACCAAATTCTTGAACACGTTGATTTATGTTTCACCACTATTCCTTCTCGATATAAATACACCATTTTCCTCCTATCGGTAAATCTGACCACAATCTTGTAGCTCTTAATTTTAAACTTTTTTCTCCAGCAGCTCCACCATCCCCCAAACGTACTTTCTGGCACTTTAATCGGGCTAAATTGGGGGGCGTTGCGTCGTTTCTTTGCTAAAACTATGCTTGGATTGAATCTTGCTTTTGGCACTCGGGGAACGCTTCGGTCCCGCGAAAAGGGTAAGGGGCGCGTAATCGTTGAGGGTATGAAGGCGGTTCATTTTGCCATCTTCAACTAAATCTTTCTTCTCCACAAAATCCATGGTTTCGATGGGGAATGTTCTCGCTCCATTTTCAGGAGAGAGACATTGCGAATCGGGCATGGAAAAACTCTCGTTCCCCTATCACTCTTACAAATTTCCATTCTGCTCGGAATCCTTGCAGGGCTTTATTCGACAGGCTAAGCGCGCTTTCACTGAAAGAAAAGTGCGACAACCTACTTGGCTCTCATACTGAAAATTTTCTGGCCTCTTGCCAAAAAGATCTCTCTAATAACTTTTTGTAAATCTGCCTTTCCTCCAATTATTCGCTCTGACGGTTCTGTACCAAACTCTCCTACTGAAAAGGCCAATCTCTTCGGCCTCATTTTTTTCATCTAATTCTACCTGGACGATTCCGGCATCCCTCTTCCTGCTTCTTCTCCCTCAGGTTTCCTATGGCCTTATTCCCGTGGATTACGCATGATCGGGGTGTTATGGGATTCTGAGATCCTATGAGTGTCAGGAAAGGCTAGGTGGCCCGGATGGTCATTCCTCCCCATGTTCTGAGGGAGTGTGCTTCCGAGCTGGCCCAGTCTCGTCAACCTACTCTCCTATGGCACTTAATACTTGGTACATTTCACTCAGTGCGGAAGCGCGTATATGTCCAACCAATCCCGAAAAAGGGTAGCCGCTCTGATCCTTCTAACTATCGTCCTATAGCTCTCACTTGTATTCTATCTAAGATCTTTGAAACTCTTCTTAACTCTGATTTCCTGGATCATCTGGAGTCTCATTCCCTTCTTTCAGATCATCAGTATGGCTTTCGACGCTCGAGGTCAACTGGTAACATACTATCCTATCTTACTGATTTATGGTCTTCTCCCTTAGGGAATATGGGGAGTCTTGGGTGGTGGCAACTCGATATATCAAAGGCTTTTGATCGAGTATGGAAGCCGTCGCTACTCTCTAAGCTCCCTTCCTTTGGGTTTCTCCTTCTCTTTGCTTACTCTTGTCTAGTTTTCTGGTCGCTCCATATCAGCACTCGTTGATTGAGCGACTTCTTCCTCCTTTCCTGCTAATTGTGGTGTTCCTCAAGGTTCCACCTCCATTGCGTCGCCCTCGCAATACAAGGGGTGCCATGCTCTCGCATGCATTTTGCGTGAGCATTGAAAATCCAGACTCACTCGTTGTGGTGCCTCTTCTTTCCCACTTCTGTTCTGTGGAACTCCTTGCCATCTTCTGTTTTTCCTACTGTATTTAATTCTTCCTCTCTTTAAAACCCACGTCTGCGTACACCTGAGAGATTTGCGTTAGGCTTGGGCACGGGTGGGCTTTCCGGTATTTTATTTCCTGCCCCCTCCTTGAAAAGGGCCCAGCCCGTGAGCGGTGGTAATCTGTAAAAAAAAATATATATATATATATATTCGTTGGTCAGTATGATACATTAGGTTAGGTTATGATAAATTTTTGTTAAATGTTACTATGTTAATGTCAAATAACAGTGATATGCTAGAGATATGTTTGAAAAAAGTGTGAATAGGGTACGTTCTAGATGCAACATTAGTTACTTTCCTGTTGTTAGGTATGGTACTTTGATGTGAAAACTTTGTTATGTCAACATATATTCAAGGGTTAGTATAAAAAGAACATTTTTAAACTACTGTTGTTAAGTATGGAACTTTGTTATTGTTAGCAGTTTATTCGAGCGTAAGGTATGTTAGGTTTTGTCATTGTGCGTTATATTCCTAGTTCAGGCTATGATATGTAAGCTTTATTGATGTGAAAACTTTGTTACTTTAGCATATATTCATTGATCAGTATGATAATAAGACAAAGTTATGATAAAATTTTGTTAAATATTACTATGTTAATGTAAAAATATCCATGATATGTTAGAAAAAGTATGAGTAGGTTACGTTCTGAGCTCAATGTTAGTTACTTTACTGTTGTTAAGTATGAAGCTTTGTTAATGTTAGCAGTTTATTCGTGCTTAAAGCCTGTTAGCTTTAGTTGTACATTATAGTTCAGATTATGACATGTTAGCATTATTGATGTGAAAACTTTGTCGCATTAGCATCTATTCGTTGGTCAGTATGATAATGTTAAAATTTTGTTAAATGTTACTATGTTAATGTAAATTACAACGATATGTTAGAGATATGTTTAAGAAAGGGGTGAATAGGGTACGCTTTTGTATGAAATGTTAGTTACTTTACTGTTGTTATATGTGGAGCATTGTTAATGTTAACAGGTTATTCGTGTTTAAGATTTGTTTGGTTTGTGGGTGTACATTATATTGGCAGTTCAGTTGATGCAATGTTTGCTTTATTGATTTGATGTGAAAACTTTGTTACGTTAGAATATATATTCATTGATCAGTATGATAATTAGACAAGGTTATGATAAAATTTTGCCAAATATTACTGTTAATGTAAAAATAGCCATGATTTGTTAGAAAAAGTGTGAGTAGGTTACGTTCTGAGCTCAATATTAGTTACTTTACTGTTGTTAAGTATGGAACTTTGTTAATGTTAG
>JABUQX010014325.1:22500-27500 GCA_015478945.1 Trachelipus rathkii
ACCATTCTTAGAGGTGTCAATGGGCTTCTTAACTTATTATTTTTAATTAAATTATTGTTGACTGTGACAGTCTAGATAGGCCCATACGTCTTCTTAAGGCATTATTCTTATTTATTGTTTGTTATGGGTTGACTGGGAACTTTCTAGAGGGGCCAATGCAGCTTCTTTTAATTAATTTTATTTGGTTGATGGGACAGTCTAAATAATTACCATGGTGGCTTCTTAAGTATGTTCTTATATATTATGGGTTAAAACTGCGACATTCTAGAGGGGTTCATGCAGCTTCTTATTATTTTTCTTAATTAATTAATTATTAATGGGTTGACTGGGACAGTCTGATAGGCCCATCGGCTTCTGAATTATTATCTTATTTATTATTATTATATAGATTGACTGGGACATTCTAGAATGGCCAATGGGTTTTTTAATTATTATTCTTTAATTATTAATTATTGTTGGTTGACTGGGAGAGTTTTAAGGTAGGCCCATGCGGCTTTTTTAATTATACTATAATTACTATTCATTAATTACCAATTAATTATTATTAAAATTATTCTTATTCTTAATTTTTATGGGTTGAATGGGACACTCTAGATTGTATTCTGCGTCTTCTCACTGTATTTATATATATTATATATATATATTATATATATATATATATTATATATATATATATATTATATATATATATATATATATATTATATATATATATTATATATAATATATATTAGTATATTATAATATATATATATATATATATATATATATTATATATATATATATATATATATTAATCTATATTATAGTATATATTATATATATATATATATACTAATATATATATATATAGGGGTTGGGAATTTTTTGAGAAAAAAATTAAATTTTGATTTTTTTGATT
Organism: Trachelipus rathkii; assembly: GCA_015478945.1. Taxonomy (NCBI): domain Eukaryota; kingdom Metazoa; phylum Arthropoda; class Malacostraca; order Isopoda; family Trachelipodidae; genus Trachelipus; species Trachelipus rathkii. The sequence continues at coordinate 23,401 of JABUQX010014325.1, forward strand.
TTTGTGGATTTTTTGGATTTTTTTGAGAATCGTGACGTCACGCGAAATATAATTTGTAAACAAAAATTTTTTTAAGTTCGATTAAGTATTATTTTAACCCTAGCCCATATCTGAGTTCAACATCTTAAAATAGGGTTTATAGTCTATGACACAATGAACCAGCAACACTAAGAGTGTTATTTGTAATAATGATAATATATTACATCAGAAATAAAAGAAACAAGTTTGAAACATGACATGATCTTTTGTGACATTTTTATAATGTAGAAATTTGAAAGAGTAGCCTTGCTATGATATTATTATTTAATCTTTTATTTCTATTGAAATTAAATCACTTAAATATCTAAAAAAAATTAAAAAATATATATGAAAAATCAAAAAATTAAACAAAGCAAAAAATCATGATTTTTTGGAGCAAAAAATCAGTGAAAAAATCAGTTGAAAAATCAATTGATTTTTCGTGCCATATATACTGTATATATATTATATATATATATATAATACTATAATATATATTAATATATATATTAATATATATATAATATATATATATATTATATATATATTAATTATATATATATATATATATATATATATTATATATATATATATATATATATATATATATATATATATATATATATTTCGCGTGACGTCACGAATCTGAAAAAAATAAAAAAAATAAAAAAAATAAAAAAAATCAATAAATTCAAAAAATTGATTTTTTTCTAAAAAAAAATCCAAAAAATCCCAAACCCTGTTAAATATGGAATTGGTAAGATTTTTCTCACTATCAACTTAAAAAGCTTTTTAATGATATTTGTGATTTTCTGCTTATTAGTAGGTTTTTGCGCACTAATTTATGTATATTTTCATTTTGTAAATCTAAATCAGATGGGTTAGGGTTATCTTTTTCATTTATAATTATATTTATTCATGCCAGATATGTTTGGATATAGTCCTACAATTAAAAAAGTTCAACTTTCTTGTTTAAATTAATTAATTAAAATAGGGCTTTAATAATATAGGATAGCATTGTTTAATTAAATATAATTGAACTATCCTAATGTTCAGGGTAGGTTTCAGACTAGGGTTGTATAAGTTTGGTCCCAGGCTAGGGTATTACAAGTTAGGTCCCAGGATAGGGTAGTACAAATTAGGTCCCAGGCTGGGTTGTACAGGGTAGGTCGCAGGCTAGGATAGGGCAAGTTAGTATTTTAATATTTTTCTTAAGATAGGTTCTAGAAAATAATAAACACCTTATTATTATATATACTACTTTTATCAATTGTAAATTAATTGCTAAGCCTATTATAAGTGAGGCAATATTTATTAAATAAATTACAAAGTTTATTAAAAAGTTAGACTTTATAGCAGTAACCAATAAAATTTTAATCGGTAGGCTAGGCTCTAATTCAAATCCGAGGATAATAATTTTAGAAATTATAAAGTAATTTGCTTGTAATAAAATAATTGTAAATAATTTTTTCACTTACACTTTTAGGCATCTGACTCGAATTCTTGTTGTAGAATATTCCCAACCCAATTTGCTTACCAGTGAATTCAACTATAAAGGCCTTAAACTTAACCACTAACAAACATATAAGTTAAATTTATCCGACAACAATGGCAAGAATTGACGAAAGAAGTTAATCTTTCTAAAACGATTATTTCTTTAGAAAGTTTTGAGCTGGTTAAAGTCTCGATAGTATTTAAAGTTGTAATAATTAATAAATTAATTATTATTATTTATCATAAATTATCGTGTTGGAATACATTTATGAAAACACATCTGATACCAAAATCAACAGAATCAGACTGCATGCATCTGTTTTGTTTTGTTTTGCTCAAAGCTAATTTTTCGCGATGTAAGATATTGTTGCCGCTTTATGAACACCATTCAAGCATACGCTTTGACCATGAAATGTTTAATGTTTTATCTAATATTAATAATTTTTTAAACATGAATTTCATTAAAATATATAACAAAATAGTTATATAACTTAACCAATAATATTTTATTACTTAATAATTATATTATCTCAATATGAAGTAAATTGGTATCTTCAAGCAATTACAAATATACATTTTCACTGTAATCTTGCTAATGTGTCACCTATTTTCTATTTTATTAAATTAATATAGGGGTAGCTTACCTTCATAAACTCTGTGAAAGCTATTCTCTTTATCGCCCCAATTCTCCATTCGGGTTTGCTACGCAAATCATGAAACGTTCTGAAAGGTAAAACTGGTTTCAATGTGCCAAGGTATGACACAATAATAGCGGAATAGCATGTATAAAGCACTAAGCAAGTTAGGGACCAAACGGCCAGTGTGAGGCGTCCGGAGAATGAGTCTGGTTCAGTTTCTGGTCCGTATATATAATATATATATATATATATATATATATATATATAATATATAATATATATATATATATTTATATATATTATATTATATATATATATATATATATATTATATTAATATAATAATATATATATATCGGATTCAAGTTTTGAATGCAAAACAATTTTAAATCAACATGGTGTTGCAATGTGTTTACTAAAGCCTTTACATGTTCAAACAGCTCCAATTCCTTACTATTTTTTCACGATTTCAACTCTGACTCATACAAGAAAACATTTCCATTTCAACAAACAAGCTTCGCCTAGAAACTGCCTACAGAATGCATATATTCCCTTAAACGTCTCTTTCCCTAAGACTCAAAACTCTTTCACAAGATGGTAACCTTGTTTTGCCAGCCTTCTTGCAAAAACCAAAATATTTCGGTTCTCGAACGGTTTTCTGAAACAAACATCCGTGTTAGCTTATGCATAACAAAATTTCCCCCTTGCATTAATTTGCTCCCTCACGATTGGGAAACATCGGGGAGGTTAGCTCAACACAATCCTAGTCAAAGCTCTGGCATTAGTCTTGGCTAAAGTTGGGCCAAGCAAGTTGATCTTATAAATGGAATACGAAAGATAAGTGAAAGTTAGAGTGGCAATCTTTGCCAAAAGCAAGAAAATATATTCTTCCCCAGTTACTTACCTTACCGCCAAACCCTTGTGTAATCCTTAGTATAAAAGTACTATGTATATACATACTATTAATATATATATATATATTAATATTTAAAATATATATATATATATTATAATATATATATTATATATATATATATATATATATATATATATTATATATATATATATTTATATATATATATATATATATATATATATATATATATATATATATATATAGTTGTATATACACTCTTTTTACAATTTTACGTATTTTTATTATAATGTATATTTTTTCCCTCTAAAATCTAAATGCAGGCAGTATATTTACTGATACAAGTGTATCAATCATTTCCATGGCTTCATAAGATTTTATTTGAAGAATAGTGAAGGTAAATTGATGTTTTATTTAATACATTTTATTAGTAACATTACAGCGGTAATCCAAATTTAATTGAGTTTTATTTTATAAGTGAAAAAATGTCATCTGAAAAATTCCTATATTTTTATTCATCTTTATAATATATATAAAGTGGTTATTGATTTTATATATTAAATTAATTATTCTTATTAATAATTATATGGTAATTACTATGTTGATGAGTGCGATAATTTTATAATTATATATAATTTATTATATTACTTTTATAATTATATTATAATTACTTACGTTTGTAAACTTTTGATATATATAATTTTTAACTCAGTAATATTGTGTTGTAATTAGTTAACCATAATTGTATTATTGAGACATTCCATTTATTTCGAAATTATCTGTTTATACAGGTTGTTGGGACGAGTTTGTTGTTTAGAATTTATGTTTCCGAGGACTTAAATGTTCCAATTGAATAAAGAATAAGAGGCAGTACTTTTATTCATGAATCCCTACAAGGGGTAATGCCGTGAAGCAAAGCAGCAAAGATCAAACGCCACAACTGGCGACCTTGCCAGGATGGATTCGAGCATGGAACTTCAGTGAGCAGCAGACATAGCGTAGCAAGGCATCCCAACAACAACCGACAACCTTCACTGAGAAGCCAAGTACATGTAGAAAGCCAAAAACGGCTATACA
>JABUQX010014326.1:0-10000 GCA_015478945.1 Trachelipus rathkii
ATTTCGTGATTTGTAAGTTAAAAGTAAAAAGAATAAGAAAAAAGTAACTCTCTACTCTCTCTCTCTCTCTCTCTCTCTCTCTACTCTTCTCCTCTCTTCTCTTTATGCCCCTCTCCGTCTGCTATTTCGAGCATCTTCTGTTACCTTTAAAAGTACAAACAAAAGAAGAAAAAAAAGTAAGTGAACACTAATAATAAAAATCCCAAATTTTTCCTAATTCCGATTTAATTTGATTCCATTTTTTTCTTTTTTTTAGTCTTTGAACGAAAGTTTGAGAATTCTTTTTCTCAATTTTATTTCATTTTCATTTTATTTTTATTTTCATTTCTTAAAAGTCCCTCATTTAAGAAAACCATTATAACGAAATCTTTAAAATTGAATTGTTAGTTCTTAATTAATTTTACATTATAAAACTCCCTTTATTATACCTTCTTAATTTTTAAAGTTCGGCTAAAATTTAACGGACAAAAAAAAGGAGAGAGAGAGAGAGAAAATTGAGAGAGATGAAGAAAAGTGAGGGAGAGGTTAAAAAAAGTGAGAGAGAGAAAAGGAGGGAGAGAGAGAGAAAAATATAGAGAAGAGAGATAAAGAAAAGAGAGAGAGAGAGAGAGAGAGAGAAGAGAAGAGAGAGAGAGAAGAGAGAGAGAGAGAGAGAGAGAGAGAGAGAGAGAGAGAGAGAGAAACAATTAAAGAAAGTGCAAAAAATACCAATGTACAGAAAAGAAAAGAAAATTAAATAAATTAAGAAAAGTGAAAGAAGAATAAATAAAAGAAAAATGAAAAAAAAACTATTTAAAATCTCAAATTATACAAAGAAGAAAGAACAACAAAAAAGAGAAAAAAAAAGAATTAAAAAGACATAATATAAAAAGCTCATTTAATAAACAAAGTTTGTAAAAGCCTTTATATATACTATTATTCATTATATATATACATATATATATATATATATATATATATAGTATATATATATATATATATTTAATATTATATATATATATATATATATATATAATTATACTAATTATATATATATATATATATATTATATATTATATACAGTGGCTCGGACGGCTGGCCAACGAGTATCGTGCAGAGGACCTGGGTTCGAATTCCTTTCGGATCCTAGGTAGCATTTACCCTTAAAAAGGTTCCCCTCCTAAATAAGGCATATGCCTGTGAGAGCTAATTTTTAATAATATTATATATATATATATATACTTATATATATTATATATTAATATATATATATATATATATATATATATATATATATATATATATAGTATAATATATATATATATATATATTATATATATATATATTATATATCTAAGCATAATACTTTAAGAATTAAGAAAAATCAAGAAATAATAATAATAATAATAATTAATAATTTAACCGAAATAAATGCTAATAAATATAGATCATTTAAGTGAAGATAAAGACCTTTACCTCCACTTTAACTTTAACTTTAACTTTAACTTTAACTTTAACTTCAAGAACTTCAAAAAATTCAAGGAATTCAAGAAATTAAAAAAATTCAAGAAATTCAAGAAAATCCGGAAATTTAAGAAATTCAAGAAATTCAAGAAAATCAAGAAATTAAGTAAGTCAAGATATTCAGTCAAGAATTCAAAGAAATAAGAAATTAAAAATCAAGAATCAAGAAATCAAGAAATCAAGAAATCAAGAAATCCAAGAAGAACTTCAAAACGAAGACGTCCCCGTTTCACCCTTCGATTTCCTTCCCTCGACTTCAATTTTTAAATGATTACCATCGACGGTTTAAGGGAAACACATTTTCTCTTTTAAAAGTTTGTTCTTGAATCAATCTCTTTGGCTTGAGGATGGCTCAATGGCGTAAAGTTGAAGGGTGCAACATTCCCGGTGGTTTCGGACCATAGAGGGTTAGCAGATCTTCTCTTAACTTCTCCTAGTTTCGATCATATATATAATATATTATATATATATATATATAAATATTTATATATATATGTTAGTTATATATATATATGTATATAATATATATATATATATATATATATATATTATATATATATATATACTATATAGTATATTTAAATAATATTAAAGGAGAGAGTACATATATTATATAAATATAATAGCTGTGTGTGCAAATGTATATGTGGGCCACTATTTCCTGCTTTAATCTTGTATGTGTGTATATGGTGTGGTCGTCTGCGTTTCCTTTTAGCAATGAAATTCTAAAATCATTTCCACAATATTTTCAATAAACTTATTTTTTTTTTTTTTTTTGCAAACTTAAATTAACTTGAAAATTTCTTTTCCTTTGAAAGGTTGATCCCGATTAATCAGAAGAGTCAGAAGAGAGATTCTTTTTTTTTTTTTTTGTTTTTTTTTGAAAGGAATTTTTAAAAAGTGCTCTATCTTGGGGAAAAAGATTTCTTCTCCTATTTGACAAAACTATTGTCAAATATAAATTGGAAAAAATAAAAAAAAATGAAATAAATTATAAAAAAAATTTACTTTTATTTATTTTTTACTTTATTTTAATTAATGTAGTTTATTTTAAAAAGTACTTCAACTTTTGAATTAAATTTTAAATTGCTAAGAAATTATTGCATATATATTGCAAATTATATATATTATATATATTATATATAATATATATTATGGTATATATATATTTATATATATATATATATATAATACTAATTTATTATACCCTATATATATATATATATATAGTGAGATATATATATATATACTATATATATTATATATATAATATATATATTATATAATACCTTATAGTAGCTTAATTTTTACAATTTAATATTTTTATTATTTATAATCATTATTATTATTATTATTATTATTATTATTATTATTATTATTATTATTATTATTATTATTATTATTATTATTATTATTATTATTTAGTAGTAGTAGTAGTGTAGTAGTAGTAGTAGTTAGTAGTAGTAGTAGTAGTAGTAGTAGTAGTAAGTAGTAGTAAGTAGTAGTAGTAGTAGCAAACATTTTTATTTAAAAAGGAGGTAATAATAATAATAATAAAATAATAATAATAATAATAATAATAATAATAATAATAATAATAATAATAATAATAATAATAATAATAATAATAATAATAATAATAATAATAATAATAATAATATAAATAAAATAAAGTAAAGTAGATGAAGCATTTTCTGTTGTGTCTTTTTTTAGAACTTTTTTGACACATTTGTGAAGTTACTTTATATGTTAAATTTTAAATTTTTTTGGCTATTATTACATCGTTTTATTATATTGTGGAACTATTAACAAAATAATAATAATATAATAATAATAATATATAATAATAATAATAATAATAATATAATAATATAATATTAATAATAATAATAATAATAATAATAATAATAATAAATAACAATAACAATAATAATAATAATAATAATAAATAATAATAATAATAATAATAATAATAATAATAATAATAATAATAATAATAATAATAATAATAATAATAATAATAATAATAATAATAGTGCATTACCCTACAAAAAAATGGGCACCATACGAAGGTCACTATTGCATTCCAAAATCCACAATTACCCGAAATACCAAAAATGATAGATGATGTCCTTTTTTTGCAAGATTCTAAATTTGGTATTTGTTACCTCAAATTTTGGTAACACTTCCCTATCAGATGTATAGGAAGTAGCCATAATGATGATAATTATGCCTATTTTTAAGTATTGTATAATGATAGTAATTAATAACTCTAGGATTAGTGATATTTATTTGAATTATAGCAATAATAATATTGTAATTAACTATTATTATTATTATTATTGTTATTGTTATTATTATTATTATTATTATTATTATTATTATTATTATTATTATTATTATTATTATTATTATATCACCTTTATTATTATTATTATTATTATTATTATTATTATTATTATTATTATTATTATTATTATTATTATTATTATTATTATTATTATTATTATTATTATTATTATGTCACCTTTATTATTATTTTTATCTGCTTTATTTGTTCAGGATTATTACTCGGAGAAAATTTAATTTTATTTTTTTTATTATTTATTATTATTTTATTATTATTATTAGTTATTATATTATTCTTATTTATTATTATTATTATTATTATTATGTCACCTTTATTATTATTATTATAATTATATTATTATTATTATTATTTATTATTATTATTATGTATTATTACTTATTATTATTATTAATTATTATAAATATTATTTTTCCTTCTATTATTATTATTTATTTATTTATTATTATTATTATTATTATTATTATTATTATTATTATTATTATTATTTATTATTTTATTATTCCTCTCTGTTTACTAACGTTTAAACACTATATTACTATTAATTTATGGTATTTTTATTATTATTCGTGAATTCTCATTAATCAATTGAGTATATTATTTTATTATAGTTATTATTATTATTAATTATTATTGAAGATCTTTGAGATATTTATGGGGGTTCTTGATGACAGGAAAAAATTGTTAATAACGTTGATATATAATACATTCGTGTTCTGGACTTTTATTTTTTTTAAAAATTTAATTTAAATTAAGTGGAATAAAGTGTTTCTCAGTATTTTTAGGGAATGTAGAACTGAATATTGAAATAAATAATTATTTTATGATAATAATAATAATAATTTGAAAATAATAATAATAAATTTTATTATTATTATTGTTATTATTATTATTATTATTATTATTATTATTATTATTATTATTATTATTATTATTATTATTATTATTATTATTATTTATTATATTATTATTATTATATATTATTATTATTAGTTAGTAGTAGTAGTGTAGTAGTAGTAGTTTAGTAGTAGTAGTTTAGTATTGAAATTAAACTTTTTAAAGAAACATTTGTTTATGACCAACCTAGTGAATTTGATTTTCAAATATAAACAGGTTCAGTTTCTCAATTAAACAATTTTATTTTATTATTTGATTTTATTACTATAACTGTGGATTACGTTTCACCTTATTTCTTTCAATACCGTTTCCAGGTCTACGAAACCACAAGAAAATCAGACATCCCATTCTATTATTAATTGGAAACAATTAATTCGTCTTATCAGCACTAGCATAGGTGCATTTATAACAGCAAACAACCATTGTTTTAAAGATAAATTAACGTTGTAGTTAAAGCTTATTCAGTCCGTACAGCGTTAAAAGAAAATTATGACGAGAAATAATCCTATAAGAAATAACAAATATAACAAATAATCCCTTCTATTGACTCTTATAGATCTGCGAAACTATTATGACACACTGGAACATGAAAAAAACTAAAAAAAATTTATTTTGTTTGTGTTTTGTTAATAAACTCGTTAACGAAGTCGGCTTTTTCTAAAATTTATAATTTATAGTTACTATTATTTTCATCTTTGCTTTTACTGAATTAGAATTATATGTATTTCTATATATTACAAAGGGGGCCCGGGGCCCCATTATTTCATCACTTGTTGAATTTTTAGATTATTGTAATTTTAAATAATCTTTTTAATCTGAACAAGTATATTTAAAGTGAATTGTATTATTATTATTATTATTATTATTATTATTATTATTATTATTATTATTATTATTATTATTATTATTATTAATTATTATTATTATATTTATAATTTTATTATTATTATTATTATTATTATTATTATTATTTATTATTATATTATTATTATTTTATTTCGTTCTTTTCTTTATGACTTCCTTCACGTTCTGAAATTTTACGAAATTTTTTTTTCTTTACCCACCCAATAAAATATTGGTAGTTATTAAATCGTCCTTACCCCTTAATGAGATATACCTTCGAAAACGTATATATATAAATACCATTATATTTTATTTTTTTCAAAAGGTTTACTTTAATTTACGAGTAGTTGGATTAGAGTTTGCTGTGTTACAAATATTAATATATAACAAAAATATAACAAAAAATATAAAAAAAATTATAATAAAAAAGAAAAAAAAAAAATACAATTCTCAAGTGTTTGAAACAGTAAATTATGAACTGCAAATGATCATTCCATTGGTTCATTATGATTTTCGTGTAATTGTTGTGTGTGACCGCCGTCTGCGTTAAGCATAGCGTAAGTTTTTGTATTCCCTTATCGGTGTGCTGATAGGTTACGTAAGTGCCACCCCAGAAGACAAATTTCAGCTCCAATTTTTATTATGTTGTGTTATTTTTAAAAACAATAAAATTTAAAACAGAAATTATATTTTGAAATTATCAAATTTATTATAGATATTGCATAATCATTAAGATTGAAATCGCATAAAAATTTTAGTGCCCTCCCCAGATTGCTACTTATATAGTCCAAAATTCTTTTTGGAAAACTAGTGGTCCTAAATTTGTGTCTTCTTATTAACTGCGTTGGCAAAATATATATTATATATTTATGTAAATTAAAATTATTCTGAAAGTTGTAGTTTAATAAAATGAGATTTGTATGCTTAATGCTAATTTTTTTTAAAAAGAATTTTAAAACTGATTTATTTATAATCTTACTAAAAATTAATAACTTAAGGATAGCGCATTGTTTGTATTGATATTTAACTCGGTATTGATTTTATATTTTTATAAAGATTTAAAATTGTTATAAAATTAGTATAAATTTATTTGTATTTTGTATTACATTTTATTTTTCAATTTGATTTTCTTTTATTGTAAGGAAGGGAGAAATTTTCTTAAAAGGTAAATACCTTACTTTAAGTTTGTATTGCAGGTCTATTCTATTTTCTCTTATTGTAGAACAAACAGCTGTCCCGAATGAGCTTTTTGAAGAATAGCCGCCAACACTGCTTCGAACCGAAAATTTTCACTTGAGTTCCAGAGAAGTAAGGTCAAGGACGAGAAAGAAACTTTCTAGTGATTTCGGAGTTCTAGCAATAATATGGTAAAAAAAAAAAAAAAAAAAAAAAAAACTAATAATTACGAACTTCATCTTCATATGCATATAAAAAGTTTCACAATCAAAAAAATTATTTTTATATTTTAAATTTATTTAAATTTATAACATTTTGAATTAAAATTTTGAATTATTAAATTAAACTTAATATTGGACGACCTTTAATTTTTTTTATCGCCTTTTAACTGAAAAGTGTAAAAAAAATATTTTTGTTAACTTGTTAACTCACGGTTTTAAGTGGAAGAATAGATGTTATTACACACATATACACACACATGCACACCATACACACACACATATAATATATATATATAATATAATATTATATATATATATATATATATAAATATATATATATTATATATATTATATATATATATATTATAATATATATATATATATTATAATATATATTAATATATATATATAATTTTATTTTGAGGGTTGTCGCGGAGATGTGGAATTTTTTTTACATCCACGGATGCTGGGCTTTTCCATTTATGCATCATTTTTAGATCCCGTTTACAGATCTTCGGAACAGTCCAAATACGAGCATTAAAATTTTAGGAATCTTCCGCATATACTGATGCCGATATTTCAATTATATATATATATATATATATATATATATATATAATATATATAGTATAATATATATATATATAAAATATACTATATTATATATTATTTATATATATATATATATATTATAATATATATATATATATATATATATATATATATATAATATATTAAGATTAGTGGGCAAGATAATTTAGTACCAAAATGGTTTTGAAAAGAAAACTATTTGCCTTTTTCTATTCTTTCTTCTTTTTTTCTTTTTTTCGCGAGTCAAAAAAATAATTAAGTTGTTTCATTATTTTAAATCGTAAATATATATCAAAGTAGAAAAAAAAATTATATAGAAAGATTCATGAACGTTCTTTCGTTCTTATTAATGAAATACAATTGGAAACCTCGGCTAAAATAATGAACGTTCTGTTAAATGAATTAATAAAGATCTATTATAATATCACCTATGGCAACGTTGGCCCGATGAGGTAGCGCGATAACACTTCGAAAAGGTCTTCTAGTGTTCGCCTAGAATAAATCTGGCGATATATATTTTTTAATATAAATCATCTGCGAACGCTCGAAGGGATAATAATCAGTTTATTTTTGTCTCTCTCTCTCTCTCTCTCTCTCTCTCTCTCTCTCTCTCCTCTCTCTTTTGTCTACATCTTCTCTCTACTATTTCTATCTATCTATCTTATCTATCTATCTTATCTATCTATCTAATCTATCTATCTATCTTATCTATCTATCTACATCTATCTACTATCTATCTCCTTCCTTGTCTTAATCTATTATCCTTTACCTCTCTCTCTCTCTTTTCTCATTCTCTCTCTCTCTCTCTCTCTCTCTCTCTCTCTCTCTCTCTCTCTCTTCTCTCTCTCTCTCTCTCTCTTCTTCCTTGTCATTCTCTCTCTCCTCTAATCACATCCAAATACTAATCACAATTTAACCGGCTTGTCTATTTTTACAAATGTATCTCTACTTTTTTTTCCATACTTTCAACAAATGAGGCTAACAACAAAATAACGAATATATTATTATATATATATATTATATATATATATTATATTATATATATATAATTATTAATATATTATAATAATTATATATATTAATATATATATATAGTATATATATATATATATATATATATATATATATATATATAGTATATATATATATATATTATCGTACTTATAAATGAATTGTAACTAGTTATCAATCTTCATGTCAGAATTTTCATTTCAATTTTCAATTCTTAATTATTTGTTAATAGCAATTTAACATTATAAAATAAAATTAAGAAATATATTAAATTTTAGTTAATTTGTTATTTTTTGTAATTAAAATTTGGATTATATCTAAAAAAAAAAATTAAGAAATTATGAATAATTCAATAAAAATATTTTATATATTTAGAATTTACTTATCTTAAATTTGTAATAATATTTATTTTAATTGAAAAGTTGGCATATCACGGGCATAGCCCTAGATAACTGTTACTTAGTATCCGGACGAGAATTCGAAGCGGGTTCCCCCGAGTTCCCCCTAGTCATCAAATTTTCATTTCATACCACAAAACCAGCTATCCATATTTATCTGAATATTTTTAATCAGTTTTTTATATACTTATCAGTAGTTTTTATATATTTTATTTATTTTATATATTTTTACATTATATATATTTCAGTATATTATATATTTCTCTCTCTCTCTTCTCTTCTCTCTCTCTCTCTCTCTCTCTCTCTCTCTCTATATAATATATACTTATATATATATATAAATATATATATTTAAATATATTATATATATATTATATATATAATTAATATATATTATTATATATTATATATATATATTATAAATATAATATATATATATATATAATTTTATATTAATATATATATATATATATATATATATTATAATATATATATATATTATATATATATATATATATATATAATATATTATATATATATATTATATATATATATATATTATATATATATATATATATATTTATATCAGTATATTCTATATATTTTATTTTATATTTTAATAATTTATCGATATATTCAAAATATTTTTAACATATAATATTTTTATTTTTAAATCGGGTGGTATTTAATTTGTACTCTTTGTCATTTATTTCGTCAACTTAACTCACACATTTAATGTATTGCTATTTTAATGTTTATTCTATATTTGTAATAGTCAGCAAAATGTTTGTCAAATTTCATACTCTTTCAATATATCATTTATCAATTATCTATACATTTTTATTTCCAAAAAAAGAAAATTTTTTTTTTTTCCAAATATTTTAATTCTTTTTTATTTCCACATTCAATATATTGTTAATTGACCTGCCACAATTGTCTATGTTTTTAATCAATAGTTTTAAATTAACCTTAACTTTTTTTTTTATTAATCA
>JABUQX010014326.1:15000-51114 GCA_015478945.1 Trachelipus rathkii
AAGTGTCGCTCGTCGAAAAAAGGTTCCAAGGTCAGGAAAAATTTGTGCTCAAAAAATTCAGGGTTTGTCGTCGCGCAAAGATAGTTGCACCCAAAAAGTACGAATGGTTGTACAAAGCGTCACGATGTTGTTGATTTACAAAACCAATTATTTGAGAGTTTTGTCCTGGTTTGGCCACATTATTATATTGTCCTCTCGTGTTTTCTTAGTACATAATAATTTCGTACCACAATATTACTGCTCAAGAATTTATGTACCTATCTAATACGAAGTTCAATTATCTTCTCACATGTCATTAGCAACTTTTAAATGTGTGTTTAACATTAAATATATATATTAACTGGTGATTGGACTCAACTCTCATTTGTGTGCTATATTAGATTATCACACAATGATATTCATTAATGTTACCCAGAACACTCGAAGCTGGAACAGTGAACAAGGAAGTGGCAGGATTTCGCAGAATTTTCAATAATAATTCCATATTTTCATTCTAATATTTATTAAATATCTAATTTAGTTCTCGATTGTGTCTAACCGAAGTTCTTTACTATTTATTATTAAGATATGTTCCAGAATGGGAACACGATCATTCAACACATTGCAGATTTTGGTTATATGTAAATAAATCTACTTACTCTTATATAAATTTTATACCTTATTCAGTGACATACCTCAAATAATGAAGAGCAACTAATGAACATGAATGTGTAATAATAGCCTACAACATCATCTTTTTAAAGATACGCTCAAGATATTATTTTACACCCATCAATCTGTTGCCTCAATAAATACTACGTGATATATCATAATGTATAGATAAGTAATTATACTGGTTATGGTGATAATTTAATAAGCTGGATATAAGACAATAAGTAATCAAAATGTATGACATAAACAGTTCAATTTTGATATTCTTCAGCTTAATGAATCACTCCACTTACTGTGTAAACAACTAGTACAGAAAACTGATCTCCAATTTTACACAATTTCCTAAACATAGAAAATATATAATTTCATTCATTTACCCTTATGAAATCGAATACTAGTGAATGTTAGCTAATCATAGCTTTAACTTTTCATTAACACTTTCACGTTAAAATATATCATATATTATTATATATATTTAAACTTTATCTTTTTATATCGTTCGTAAAAGATGTCCTTGTCTCTCCTTTAACCTTTCTTATATATATTATATATATTATATAATATAATATATATATTAATATATATATATATCATATATATATATATATATATTAATTATACTTATAAGTTATAATATAAACAGTAGGTTTCTACTTTTTTCAAGTTTATCTCATTTATCAATCATTGTTTTAATTAATTACTCCCAACAACATATAAATATTAAATACAATGTAGCACACTTAAGTAACTCAGTATGAGCTGTTCATTATTTAGAAGAGTCTGATCGCATTATATAAATATTCTCGTTGTATTCATTATATAATAGCGTGCATGCGTGATCCTTAATAGATGAATCATAAAACAATCAATAATTAATATCTCATCACATTGTTTCTCTATTGTATAAATAGGGAGAAATAGCCGAGATATTGTCTAATTAAAACGGGTGTATGTGGTCAATTGAGTCTCTTCCTCCAAAAGTCATTTCATCTAGATTAGGTTACAAATGTCCAAAAATAGATTCTTTAAAGTTAGATAGGGATTGGAATAATAGTGTCAAAAGAGAAAGTTAATACTCTTATCTTTATAATATATCAATATCATTGTGTTTGAATATCCCAACACGTATATCATCTTTACTCTCGAAATGTGATATTTATTGATTTTGCATATGATAAACAAAAACGAGCTTGCGGCTGACACACCTGGGGATCCCAATTTCTGATATTTCTTTACATACATAGCTACAACTTAAGCAACTAACACACAACACAGCACACCAAAAGCACCATCACATAAAATTTCATTAATTTTATCATGAATAAATTTAAATAAAAAAATTCACGATATATAATTAACTCAGTACTATAATAAGTTTATAGGTAAATAATACAAATTTTGATTTATAATATATTATACTTTAAATTCTTTTAAAATAAAAAACAAGATATAGTGATATATTCTTAACAATATTGTGTTCCAAATCACATAGCTCATATCATGTTTAACTCAGTTTGATTCGATATTATAAATTTTTAAATTTATATAAAACTTTTGTGGGCCATCTTATATATATTGCATAACATTTTACTATAAATATAGTTAAGTATTTGTGGTTATAGTAGTTGTGGTTTAAGGATAATTGAGTGTTTGGCGTGTTTTAGTGTTGGTGCTAGTTAGCTATCATCTAATCATAATATCATAACTATTAGCTATAATACACGCATATATATTGAGGGGAGTTCATTCCTCCTATTGAAGTAATATGATTTAGGATGGTTTGATATAGTTGATTAAGCATAACTGAAATACAAGTGTGAAGTTTAAATATTCAGGAAAAATATAATTGTAATGTGAATTTGAATATATATAATGGTGAATAATTAACAAATTAGACGTTAAGTATAATAATATATACAGTATATATAGTATTGCCTAAATAGTAGAAATTTGTGAATATTGTATGGAGGTGCTTAGGTATACAAAATATAATCCAATATTTTATAGTGGAGTTAAAGTAGGATTTAAATCTTGAGTATCTAGTTTATGATATATAGTGTACCAGACTAGAGGGAATGTGTTACTGTTATTAATGTAATGGTGCGTATTAGTAACTTTAATTAGGTCTTATGGATATAAGTGTATAATAGTATATATATAATGTTAGATATATATAGGTTAACAATGTGTTATTTAGATGGTAACCCAATCTTTTTAGTGTTAGGTGTGATGATTAGAATTTGAAAAGGTGGTGAGATAAGAAAGATATAATTTCCTGTGTGCCTCTGTAGGTTTAGTAGGTGTGAGTTGTGTGTTGGTGATGATAAAATGAGATGGAAGTGTGTAATAAGTGAGAGATTGTAAATAGAGCTGCGGGGTGTATTGTGTATGTTGTGCGGGGGAGGTAATGAGGAATGCTCTTTGGGTATTTTGCGTCCGCGAAAGGGCATAAAAGCATACTTTTTCCAAGTTTTGATTTTTAATTCTTCTTTACACTTTAAATTCGATATTAAGCTGTCGGATAACGTACTCGATAGTCGTTTCTTCCAGAGTTTTAAAAATTTCGGGAATGTTTTGATGCCAAAGACTTATATGAAAGATATTGGTATTATATGTAAAGATATTGGTATTACCCGAAGCTTTCCCCAATACCATTAACCAATAACTATTTACCGCAAACTTATATATACTACCGGATCATATAAAGAAATCTTATACATATTTCTATCATCATCATAGAGTTAGATCGAGAAATATATAAATAACTATATATATATATTAAGTGCCTCATGCTTAAGTATTAAAATACAGAAAGTAATAAATATGATTTATATATTATAATAATTTATATATTTTTGTGTATTTTGTTAATTTATAATACATTATAGTTGGGCAAAATGAACGGTATAGATAAAGTATAATATAATGAAGATGATATATGTATATATTAGTATGTAATAAGGTATATATTATTATGAATTTAATAAATAACAAATAAATATATATTTATTGAATTAAATTAATTATAAACTATATAAACTAAATACTTATATTGATTAAGAACCCACACGTATTATTCTTGATACTTCTAAACTTGTTAGCTGTGAAGATAAGGTTTATATTAGATTTTAAAGATATATGATATAAGTTATTCGGTCATATAGTTATATTATCTAGTTGAATTACTTATAAATGATTAATATGGATATTAATTTATATATAGTTTATAGTAGGGTGAGTGTGAAACTAAGGCATCTTTAATAAATTATAAGTTTGTGAAAGTTAAGATACTATATATATAATATAGTATTCCCTATAAGTATATTTATCACATAACAATTGTGCGATTATTTTCTTAGGATTTAATTGTATATCAGTAATAATAAAAATTTGACCTATATACTCATAGTAATACATTTTTCATATCTCAATAAAATAATGAGATTTATCGTATAATTATTTGAGTATACCGTCATATGTGATTATATCAAATTTATATGCAAGTACGAGGGTTTCTCATGGAATTTGCACATCAGCCACACCTGTACCAATGATTAAGCGGCGATATACGTGGTTTTTATATATTGTAATCTTACTGCTTCTCGATGATCAGGTATTCTGCTCCTTAGAGAGACTGGAAGTACATTGATGTTTCTAAATAGACCCATGAAGGAGTGGGTTTATGGATACACACATATGTCTAATATCCGTTTAAAAGTGATATTTCAAAGTATATGTCACTAATTAACTATATTATATAATAACTATATAATATATTCACGGATACTAAGAGTACAAGTAAATTCAGTTACGCTATTATAATAATAACATTGTCAATCACACGTATGATATTATGTTTCTGTGATTTTCAGTATATTATCTAAGGTAAGATTACTAACTATATATATATTACGTTACACCTAATCTATTCTAGAGTATAAAAATTCTCACTGCGTAGTAGATAACGTCGTCTCACTGAAAAGTAAAAGACCTCATTTATACTAACTTATAGTATTATATTATATTAATATAGGAATAATAAACCTATAACTCTATAACAGCTTATATTGTTCTAAATATTTAAATTCATCTTATAGTGATAGTATATAAGTAGTAGGCAATCTTCTTATTTATGTCTTTAATATATTTATATAGTATTACTTATATAGGACTTAAAAATTTATAATACGGTAATATTAATTGCTTAGAAAGACAAGAATAATTCTATAAATATTATAAAGTATCCATAAGAATATTTTTATATTTAATATGATCACTTATATATATATAATAAATATCTATATATAATATCGTTATTATATGTTTATAATACATAATTTTAATATATAGGGTTTTATTATCTAACTTCTGAGTTATATATAATATTATATATATACTATATTATGCATATATATGAAGAATAGCCACTTGTTCGTTAACATTTTTCTTTACCAGATATGAAAAAAAGAAATAGATATTTCCAAAATTGTTTAAATCGTTTTTCCCTAGCACTTTTTATTTTTTTTTCCAAAATAATCTTGTAAAATTTTTGAAAGTAGAAAACAGTTATTGTTCTTAAAATTAGGTATGATATCAGCATACATAAAATCTAACAGACTGGCCTGTTTATTTTTTAATGCTTTTGTATGGATGTACAGGCTGGTGTCACACGTGATTGATCTGTTTTTACTTCGAGAATTTTGATTTAAGTATCTTTTCAGTTATGATTCGTTGGAGAACTATTAACTTTTTAGATAACATCAATTTTAGAAATAAGTGTCTTAAATATATATTTACTTTTATCTCTAAGGCATTATTTCCTTCAAAATATAGGAGAGTGTAGTGATATTTGAATGAGGCGATTGAAATACTCTGAATATTAAAGATCTTAACTAATGCACCTCAATCGTACCATTGTCGATTATAGAGACCCCGTAGAATAACATATAAATATTTTATTCCAATCCTCTCCTCTATTCTTGTCCGACAAAAACAAACTTGATATAGCGGATTTTTTGTTTTTTGGTTTTCGTATCTTTAAAATCAAAGTCTAGAATGTTGTTTTCATCTCCAAAAAAACCATTATTCTCTTTATTTCGGTGGTGAGAGAAATGAGTTATCTTTGCTGAGGCAATGGAGAGTCCTCTCGCCTTATTAACACAATCTCTGGAGGAAGATCTGGACTGAGAGGTTTGGTTGACAGATTATAGCCAAGTGTCTAAAAATCATGAAACATATTTAATATTTGCTAACCCACCGCAGGGGGGGGGGAAGAATTAAGCAATTAATAAAGGAGTGGAAGGAATGGAGGAATTTAGTGAGGGTTTTAACTCTTATGAGCGAGTAATGTAGAGGGATTCATTGTTGATTTTAGCGATTACAAGATGGTGGGATGTACAGAAGTGATACTGACCTAAGTATAAGTAATTATCACTCAAGACAGTACCGTGGCACTCAGCACCCTGTCTTCGGGTATTCTAACTCTTTCCAACCCTAAATATAAATCTTCATACTCTGTCGTGATAGGCTTTTTTACGCCCTTTATGATTAACATACACTACTTTCATCATATCTTTCATCTCTCAGAAATGTTACTCACAATAGACTAGTTTTGATTGTTCACCAAAATCATTATTATCACCAACACTCACTAAAAAACACGTCTTTGGAAACCTCTTTAAATAGTATCCATCATCTAATTTTTCCAATTTAAACCCCTCAATTTCATTATTCTGCCCTCCCTCTAACGCTAACAACCTTCCTATTTATAAATTTTTAAACTCTATACAATTTAACATAATTTCTTCAAATTTTTCATTTATAAATTGTACTCTTCACAATCATATTACGCTTTGGATTACATAAATAAATCGTTTATCCAAGAACTGGATCAGGCATTGCCATCCATTATTTTGAATACACGGGCTTCCACAATACATCCCTTGGACTCCATACATTACGCTATACACTTGACTTCACCTCAACTTAGAAATAGCATAACTGCTGCTGTTTGCACAATCTCTGTCGTCCTCATCCTTTCCTCCGATATCCCCAGTTCCAGCCCCCTAGTAGTGCCTGGCTAAATCTCAAAAGAATCGTTACTTAGACTCTTCTATTATTAATTATCAATAAGTAAATTCCATCTTGACCTTTTTGGTTTTTGATGTACATATTCCTGTTTCACGAGTACACCACTACATCCAGTATCTGACTACCAAGACAATATGGACCTAGAGCATATATAATACTCTCGTTACTTTATCTTCACCATTATCCTGGACGTTGTTTTATCCTTACTACGCTCCAACCAGCAACTCTCAATGGCTTTTACTACTTCAGTCTATCGTAAACCCAGCCTCTTCAACGCCTTGAGCAAACGATAACTTTCCGTTAAGCTCTCTTCCTTTAAACTCAGTTTCCTAACTGAAAATCACTTATGTCTATCTCGCCGATTTACGTAGCATCTAAGCTCGAGAGTCTGATCAACTTGTGATCTAATGTAACTTCCCATCCATGAGGGAGGATAGTGCTAATAAGCCTTAAAATGCCTCTTTGTTAGCTACTTAACTATTTTCGCCATTACTTTATATTTGAATTACTTTTGACTAAATCAATAGATCTTTTCTTTTGGCATTGCTTATCTCTTTAGACCTCAAAATTACCGCCTTCCACCCCTAACCTGGTTCACTAAAATTACCTTAAAATCCTATCCTCAACATTACCACTCACCGCTTTTGACACGGTTATCTTCTACACCCATCACTCTTAATCTTTTGACCTTCAATAATCCTCTGAATCTCTTTCTTCCCCAATATCCAAGCCTTTTTTAATCTATGTTATGCTAATTAAATTTACCCCTAAAGGGGCACTTAGAGTTCATTTCTTTTCGTACTATAAAGATTAAAAACTTTTTACCTTTTTCACGGGTTTATTAGAGTGATAAATCATATCTGCGAGTGTGTTTATTAACCTTTCATGTGCACGCATCTGAGTCAAGGACTGCTGGGAATGTTTGGCCAACAATGGTTTCTAACTTAACAACTTAGTTAAATTCATCAAACACGCTGGGCAACATTTCTTCGAGCTCCATAATAAACCTTCCCCTTTCCAGACTCCCAGGCTTTGATCAACTTACCTACCATCCAGAATCCCACACCAACATCCAAACTAGGTATGTCACCCCTCTACGCATTTTCTGAAATATTCACACATACTCGGTACAGTTAGTTCATGCAGATTTCATCTCTGGAAGCGAGTTCCGATGGGGGCGCAAAAATCCTTGAATCCTCTACCATACTAAACAGTCATGAAAACGCATGCACTCAATTCCCTCTACCTTCAATTTTTTTCACACTACCCCTTTTATTAATTGCTCTAGACTTCTTCCACCAAGTTAGCAGGCCCTCAGCCTGAGTAATTACGAACTACTCGTCTCTTTCAATTTTTAACTTGTAATTTCATTCCAAATTCTATCGATCTCTAACCTCTTAATCAACATAAATTTTTCCAATTAGTCATAACTAAACTTCTGGCAATTGTTTATACTAGGTGTGTTTTAATGTGATTTCGTGTAATATTCAAGTTCCACTTAACTTTCTGTATTATTATTAATTATTATTATTATTATTTTATTAATTATTAATTATTATTATTATTATTATTATTCGATTATATATTATTATTATTAATATTATTATTGATTATTATGTATTTGATTATTCATTATTATTTATTATTATTATTATTGGATATTTACTTATAACTTTTTATATTATTTATTCATTATTACTTATTATATAATTATAAGTGTATTGTGTATAAGTGTTTTTAATATACATTGTTACTTTATTTATTTATTATTAGTTTGTTCTCAAATTATGACTACGAGTATTATTCCATTTTAAAATGGTATTAGTATTGTTATTATAGTATTATTAATCTAATATATTTATTTTATTATTCATTATTTTTCATTATTATTTTTATTGATTTGAGTGCTGTTTATTTTTATTCATACACTTGCTCATATAAATATTATTTTTTTTCTAATTATATTAATGAGATTTTTAGCACCAATCTCCGTCAAACGATCCATCATATTACCCTCATTATACTTTTGAGTGTTGATTACTCAATTTACAGATTTCACGCACCTTTAAACTTAAACGCGTGTTCAATTTATTGCAAATCTTTGTCAATATTTTTACTTACTTTGCTTGGCTTATGCTTTTGTGGTGGCTTATATTTGTGCGCACGCTATTGACTTGTATCTTTTTTTAATTGTTGTTTTTTTATTTTTATTTTTATTTTATATTGTCGGCTAAGGTTTCATTGCTCTCATTTTAATCATTCTCGGTCTTTTAATTCGATTACTTTATTTAGAAATTTACTATTCAATAGTTAATTAATTAAATAATGCCCTTTTTTCATTTAATTCTCGTGATGTTGATGAATCCAATGCACTAATTGTTCGATTAGATCGTTATTGATTTATAGGTAGTCGAGTTATTTTATTATATAATTATGAAGCGATTTCTTCCCAAAGCAGTGTGTTGGTCAATTGTTTTATAATTAAATTATTGATAGGTTTCCCTAGTGACCGACTATATAATATATCTTATTGATATTATATTATTATTGATTATTTAGTAAGTAAGCTGATGAAAGTAATTTTTATATTTAGTATTTTCTTTTAGTACATTTTATTAGTATTTTATAATTATTATATTTTATATAATAGCTTATATTATTTAATATTATATTATTAATTATATATATTATATTAGTATTATTTTAATTAATTTAATGTTTGTATATATATATATGTAATATAAGTATATATATATTATTCATATTATTCATATTATAATATATATTAATTTAATATTTATAATTAAATATATATTAAATAATATATATTATATTATATTGATAATTTATATTAAATGTTAAGATTTATATATTTTTATTTGTTAGTTAGTATATGTTATTATTTTGTTTCAGGGTTATTGATTCACTATTTCAATATATTATTATTGGGGTATATTAATTACTTATTTGATTATATTATTTGTCATTGTGGAGCCGGAGCTGATTTTTTTTTACTATATAAAGGTTCTATGGTGAGGTATTATTAGTTATTATATTTATTTTGGTTTGGTATATGTTTGTTAACGGTGTTGGGGTAGGGGGGTAGTATATGTATATATAGCTATATATAATTAGCAAGGTATATAGTATATATTTTATTATATTATATAGGATAGTATCATTAATAGGTTAACATAGTAGTTCATGCAGGATGCTATGGCTTTATAAGTATGATATTTTTGTATATGTAGTATATATTTAGTTATAATTTGTTTTTATAATATAATATACTATTGAAGTAATCTAACGCATTACTATAATTAATAGTATAATTAGTTATTGATATGTATCTAGTATTTATTCTGCTATATAATTACCGAAATTTGTAGCAATTATTTTAGTAGAGCTCAGGATGGTTAGAAACTCTAAAAGGCAGCGAATATTCCAATAATGTAATTATAAAACCGTATAATATTTTAAAATAATTTGAATGTGTGAGGTAAAACAAAATTAAAAATTTTTTTTAGTGAGAGGTGTAGGGTAGACACTAACTTAAGTTGATATAATTGGTTCCTAACAGCTTTCACACCTAGACTTGTAACTACAGACTAACCTGCAGTATTCGTAAACCCTTTTAACCACCTAAGAATTTAACCTAACCGGAATAATTTTTAACGGAGTGAGTCAAACTCACATTATAACAAATGTCCATAATATATATTATGTATAAATAGATGAGTATGATAATATAATATATTTATAAATAGAATTCAGCATTATGAGGTAGCATAGAACATTTAATATAAAGTCAATCGATTTTTTAATATTTATTATAATCTAATACTATTTTATTTAATATTAAAATATTTATATATATTTTATGAACTAGTAATGAGTATATATATAATACTGTTATTATTAATATATAATATATTCTCATATAGACGTCATATTAATTAGAGAGTGCAGTTATGTCTGCACTTGAACCATTTACTGGAATTTTGTTGAATACTGGTGTTGTTGCACACATAGGATATTGTAACACTAGAATTATTTCTCAGACGAAGAGAGATATAAAATTAAATTCTAAGGGTCACATGCCTGTATCGGTTTGCTAATGATCCGTTATTTTAAAATTTAGTTGTTGTTGGTTGTGAAACTCTGTCAGAATATAGTAGATTAACGCATTATAAACAACGCTTATTTTAAGTAATATGGGGAGAACTATATCTTACCACAAATTTCATAGAGAACTCGTTATTATGTTTAGACAGTTGGTTTAACCATAACATTTCTTACATAGCCTTTGCTTTGACGGGTCATTCTTATTTTTGCTTTGAGTTTGTTGTTTATGCATAGTTTTTTGGATTGTCTTGTAAAAAAAAAATTTCCGAACATTACATTATTTTATAATATAAAGACTAATTTTCATATCTGTTTATATTTATATTTTGGTTTCGGTATTTAATTCACCCAAGACTATATGCTCGTAATAAATCCAAAAAACTAATGATTTTAATTATGAAAATATTAGTATAATATTATATATTATTAGTATATACATTATATATTCATATATTCTATTTAATGTTTCTACTTTATCTATTGTTTTTATGTATTAGAATTTGATTATTTATATATTCAGATTAATAATAAATAAATTATGTTTTATATTTTGTTCATCATATTATGTGTTATCTTGCAAAAAGTTTTTAATGTTAGTTGATCAAGTGATTTATGTTGGTTTAGAATTTTGTTTTTAACTAAATTTATAGGGAGTCAGATATTATTTATGATTACTAGGACTGTGCTGGCCGTCTGTATGAATCTAAATTTGATAGAATTGTATTTGTTTGGAGGGTATTGGGATTTATAATCGATTATATAAAGTTAGTAGTATAATATGAAGAAGAAGATATGAGGCTTAAGATAATGTATTTATTTAAACAACAGGGCGGAGTATTGCGTTATCAATATAATTGTGATTTTTAGGTAACGGTAATTTTTTCTTAATATATATTTTTGAATGGTTGGTTGAAAGTTTGTTCCATGTTCTGTAGTATAGTTGAAAACTATATATATATGTTAATATAATATATATATTATATATATCTTAATAAAATAAGTTATTTAATTAATAATAATAAAACCAACAAATAATATCTATATATATTGTTTATATATTCCTTTTAATTTTTATTAAATTATATATATAAAAATATCATAATAAAATATATAAGGAGTGTAATGAGGTTATAAATTTTACTTATAATTTAAACTCATTATTAATTATATTATTAAATATATATAATAAATATATTTTAATTTTATGTAGTTATATATTTTATTTAAATAATATGATTTAAATTAGTGCTGTTAATCACATGTTAGAATTTATAATTTAAAGTATGATAGTGGCTCAGATTAGGAATTGAGAATCCGCTTATTTGTCTTATTTAACTAGTCTTGCTTAGTTGGAAGTTTTTAAAAAGTGCTCTTGTATCAATGTCCTAAGTAGATTTTCAATACATATAGCGAGAATACTAGGAGTATATTTGAGCGAGCTTATATATAAATCAAAACAATTAGTATCAATGGGTTTATTGATTTCTTATCGATGATAATTTAAGTATAATTTATTTAAATATACAAGTTTATAGATTATTATCAAGCAAAAAAAAAGGCATATAATCAAAAGCCCGTATCGTTGTTATTATGTTTAGATTATATTATTATAAAATATTTATTAAAATAATACGTATATCTAGTATGCTATGTGAACAAATTATGACTAATAATTAATTTGTTTATTAATTTTAGGTATGAATAGTGTAATATCAATGAAGTTTATGGTATAACTTACTATAAGTTATATTTGTCATATCGTATTGTAAAGCTGGTTGAGTAGTAAGTAATTAAATATATGTATGATACTGATTTAAGTAGGGATTCGTATAATGTAAATTGAGTTATATATTTTTAGATAAGGTATACTTATATAGGTTACTTAGTGATATAGTGGGTATAAATTAGGATTTTAACATATTATTATTTTATGATACTTAAATGTATAGGTTATTAATTATATATTTTCAAGGATTAAACTTTTAAAATAAAAGATCTCACTTTTAACTTGAAATACGTTACAATATGATTTTTTTTATCGAGAATATAATTGGAGCTCTTTGAGAGTATATGTCGAACGAACACTGATACTCATTCATTGCTCACTTATGTGTAGTAGGATTATGAGGTTAAAGTAAAAATTATAAGATGAAGAACTAATAGAAGAACATGGACAAGAAATTAGTGAATTTATTATAGTGATTGTTAATTACTTTAATATAAGTTGATTCTAATATTTAATTTAGATTAATTATATTATTTAATGTATTGTATATGAAACGAAAGTTTGATATGTGAGAGATGAATATTAATTTAAATTATATGTATATCATATAAATATTAAGTCAAAAACATAAAATTAAGAAGCAAGAATGTTTTATAAATTATTTTATGAAACTAAAATAGGACAAATAATAGGATTTGACTTAGTTGGTGATTTAATTATATATGTAACCATGAATTTTTATAATGAAGCTCATCTGAGTATTTTATGATAATTTAAAGGGGAAATGGAAGTTATAGATAAGTAATGAAAAAACGATTAGAGCGTAAGGGAAATATAATAAGATTAGTATTAAATATTTAATTATATAGAATTTTACTTTTTAATCACTAGAAAGTTAAATAGAGGGTGATGATTAGTAGAGATATTTATCTAGTTTGTCTGCTGTTGACATTTGTCTTCGTAAGGTTGATATATCCGGTATATTGTAAAGCCCCTGTCAGGTTGATATAAATCAAGAAGTTACATGTTTTGTAGTTGTTTTCGTACTAATGTTTCTGTATATCGTAATTAGTCCAGCTGGTGTTTGAGTTAATCTGATATTATCGTAATGGTATAGAGTATTATAGTAGTTGATTGATGTTTAGTCGCATACAGATAGTTTGTCAGGTGTGCTGTCTCTAATATTTGCTTTGGCTACGTTCTTATGTAGCTGATACCTCATATATATTTTGTACGCGTAATTCGTTTAATAACCCCGTCTATTAGGTGAGAAAGTGATGTTTTTGAGGTAATTATGATAATATCTGAGGTGAGTAGGTATTTTTATTAATTTATTAGGTGATATATGGGTATTTAGGCTATAATGTTTAGGTAATTGAAATGTGGGTTTATATATATACTAGGTACATATATAATGTGTAGGTATTATTATATATTAGATAATAATAATAATAGTTATTATGATTTTATGGTATATTTATATTAAGGTAGTGATTATATATATAGGTGAGTATAAAATATTGATATATATATATCTATGTTTATATTTGTATTTATATACCAATACAGGATATATATAAATATTAATATATAATATATCTATATATAATTTTAGTTGAGGTAAGTGATTCTTAAACTTTAAGGTGTAGGGACTATTGTGATCGCATGAAGATGATGTAGGAAGCGTATATTGTTATTCATAATAGGTGGTAGTGATTTATAGTGATGTAAGTAGAGGCGAAGTTTTAATATTATTATATATTAATTATCTATCATTAAAGTAGAATACTATATATAGAATTCACTAATGATTAGAGGGTGGTAGCGTTTAGTTTAAACTTGGGGTTAATGCTATGACGTTCGATATAAATATATGGTTACGAGTAACCCGATAATCGAGTTAAATAAGTAAATTCGTTATTGATATTTATTTAATGTCATATTATTTCTAGTGAGTGAGTATAGTTATGTAAAGTTTTTTGCGGATTATTTTTATAGATTTGAGTGTATTACAAAGTATAGGACTGCTTATTCCCAAAGTAGTATTTAGTGGTTTAGTAGCGTAGTATAAGATTGTTAGGTGTTTAGTATAATGTAATATCAAGGGTGAAGGGTAGCCGTCTTACTATTGACTGAAGTAGTAGGTTTTGAGAGGAAGTTATTTATTTACGAGATATTTGTGAGGTATATATATAATATTCCAATTTGTGGTATTGTCAGAACATCTATAGGGTTATAGAATTAATGGATTCAGGAAGGTATAAAATCTTATAATATTATTTAAGTTTGTTTTTTTAGATAAATACCAATTACTATTTATGTATTTATATAGTTTTATAC
This sequence comes from Trachelipus rathkii, assembly GCA_015478945.1. NCBI lineage: Eukaryota > Metazoa > Arthropoda > Malacostraca > Isopoda > Trachelipodidae > Trachelipus > Trachelipus rathkii. The sequence continues at coordinate 29,933 of JABUQX010014326.1, forward strand.
TCCGTTGGTATATATATATATAAGGGATATATATATTAAATATAATAGGTATTATTACTATTGTACTATAAATATTTGATTTATAATAATATATCATTACTCTAAGATATCTAGTAGGTGATATCATGTATTATATCCTTTTTGATATTTTCATCAGCAAATGGATTGGGTAAGAGGGAGAATAGTATAAATATTTATACTGATATCGAGTGGTCTCTTAGGTTCTTCAGATTGAACACTAAATTGTTTTTATATAGATAGGATACAAAAAAAAAGTTTGTCATAGATTTACATATGTATAGATATATAATAGCTTACCATATATTAATGGTAGTTAGGATATTAAGTATTATATTATGGCGTATTTAGTATAATAATAAGGAAGGTAAGGTATTTAATTGTTGTTTCTTTTTTTTATGAGAGTTTTATGTCTCATATCTTAGCTATTAGTATCATAATTGATAGTAATATAGGTAATATATATATTAGTTAGTTTTTATTATATATTATAATATTATAAGGATTTAATTTAATATTATATATAGTAGTAATATATATATTATATTGCATATATATATAATATATATAATGATAGTTATATAGTTATATATTTTATATAGTAATTTATATGTATACTAATTAAAATAATTATGAGAATATAAGGGTAATTATGTATATACTAAATAATATAATATATCTGTAGTACGTAAAAGATATATTCTTTGATAGTTAATTTTCATTATTAATTTCAAAGATTATTTCGTTAATATAAATAGACTTAGTATCATAAACTATATATTTAATAGAATATAGTATATAAATATATCAGAGAATCTAAGTATATTTGTATAGAAACGTTTTAAGGTTAGACGATTTTATAATATAATATAATAGAGTGAGAGTATATATATATTAAATTATAATATATCTAATTGTTGTATATATATAAATATGAGGGATATTATTATAATATCTTTTATATATGTAGAATAAAAATATATATATAATATTAAGTTAGTAAGTAGTATATAGATATTAGTAAACACTCAGTTAGAGGAGATGGTTTTAAGATAATTTTATATATATATATATATATTAAATTGAGTAAATTTATATATGAGAGTTGTGTGTAAGTGTATATAATATAAGATAATAATATATAATAATAATTTTATATTTATATTTTATTTATATATAAGTGTATTTCAATAATAATAGATAGATAGATATATTAGTATAAAGATATATAAAGTATATAATATATATATATGTATTAGTATATATATATTAATGATAGTAGTTTTGTATGGGGCTTTTCTGTAAAGCTTCTATATTACCCAAATAAAAGGAGCTAAATACTGTGACGCTCATAAAGTTTTGTTGTTTTTTATTTCCTGATATGCTGGAATCAAAAAATAGAACCTTGAAGTTTGTGTGTTCTCAATGAAACTTAACATTTTTTCAACAAAATTAAGTTTGGTACCCTAATTGAATAAGTTATGGAATAATAATTTCACAAAAATATGAGAAATGAAAAATAAATTGGATTTTTTATTGTACTACGAATTTATTTTCATGAAAATGCGAGTATAATTTATATTATAATGGCTTGTTTATTAGGCGATATTATATACATTAGAATTATTGTTTCACTCGTGCCTATTTTGAGCTCCACTTTTTTCGTTGAGCATTTATGTCTTATTGGAGGCATCTCAAATCACTGGAGATCTCCTATGTTCAGGTCATCAACTAATTACTCGAGGAAGTCATTTTTTTACGACACAATAATTCTTCTCTGGTTCTCCTCGTCACCGATCTTTTATTGATGTCCAGGTTCAAACTTATTCTACCATTGTTCCCTATTAAAATCGCAGCTTCATACCTCCAATTTGTTATAGGAAAGATAATGTCTGAGAGATTTTGGAATAGGAGGTTATATGTACTTTTAATGCTAGGATTTTCACAACCTTAAAGTGTGAAATTTGCTTCTAATCGTGTCATGTTTCTTGACGAATCTTCGTACTTACTAGTACCTCTTTTATTGGTGATGAATAACTTGTTGCATGTATTATTGCCCATTTATGCATTAATAAATCACGTCTAACGTACTCTTTTGAACTGTTCCAACCTTGTTCAGTTTTGTTTTTTATAAATGATTCTAGACTGTCCGGTCTGGTGTAACAGGAGGTTCTTTACCTATATTAAATTAGAGTTGAGGCTCACAATCTAGATTCAGTGGAAAGCTTGAAACAGTAAGAAATTCTGGAAGCATTTAAGATTCTGTGTTATGGAAATTTTGTTTTCTTAATTATCAGTGAGAAGATTGTAATACAAAGAGTATAAGGAAAATCCAATTCGTCAAACATTTTGTGTGGTGAAGATAGGGGAAGAAAGTTTTTAGAGAAAGGTTGTATAATGTAGGAGTAAATTACTAGCAAATAAAATTTGAAATTTGTGATCTTACCATTAATTCTGTAACGAGGCTATGATAAACCTTTTAATATCTAAATGGAAATGTGTTTTACATGTTTCTAATTTTACATGTTAGAATGTTTTCTAAATGTTTTTGTTATTAAATCACAGTGATGTAAATAAATGTAAATAATAGCGCCCAGTCGACACTGTTATAAAAGTAAAATTTAAACAATCTAAAGGGTGTGAAGAGGTACAATGTTCCTGTTGTGAAGGAAGGAAAAAGGAGGATAATAGATGGAAATGAATCTGTGTGATGTGAGGTCGCGTTGATGTGATAGTTAGTTGTGTGGTGGAATGTATTTTGTTTCAGTGATATGTATGTTAAATAAGGAGGTATTTTTGTGGTTAATGTCCTTGTGTTGAGAGTGAAAGGTATTGAGAAATGCAATAAATGTGGTTTTAAAAGGAGTATGTTTGTGTACGTTACTTTAAGTGTGTTCAACATCATAATGTGAGTGTTCTTTTGAGTTTATACCCATATGAAAATGAGGTGGGTATGTAATGTTTCAGTCTTAACGGTGTGACGATTTTTGACATTATTTAAGAGTGTGGAAAAACTCTGAAGAGAAAATTGAAGCAAAATTTTTAGTGTAGAACAATGTGATTGGAAAGATGATGAAATAGATGAAGACGGATGGAATGGAAGTTTTATGGCCTGGGAAGAAGCATTGAAGAGCCAATTTCGCCGAGATGCACATAGGTGCGGTTTAAGTATCAATTAGGAAAAATGGAGAATGAGAGAATTTGAAAAAAACTTGACAAGCGTGTCGTGTGAAAAATATGCGGCATGATTTTAGTATGTGAAATGGAAGAATTAAACGAAACAATCGTGAAGAAGTAGGAAGCGAAGGGTTAACATTGATTCATTAAAGAAATACAGGATGGGTGGGCGATCACACATAGAGGCGTGAAAGTGGTTTCCGAGAATTAGGTTTATCATAATAGGAAACTGCGGTTAATGATGAAACGAAATTAGGCTCATGATTTCAAAGAAAATTCAATTATATATGAGGTATAAGGTGAAAGCTTTATGAATGTGAGAAGACAGTGTTATATGGGACTAAACGCTAAATGCTTGAGCTTTTATACTTCGTGAATATGTATATAACATTGTGGGTGCTTTAATGCGTAACATGAGGAAAAATACGAGCATCGCCTGAAGAGTAGAAAGAGTTCTTCCCCATTAAATTTTGGCAGAGAGGTAAGGAGGAAATTGAATCCCTTGAGAACTACTGAAATATTGGTGGGGCAGTGTTATCGAGCATGGTTAATACTATCCAGTCTAAAGCGTAGTGCAGTACTATTCTTATCTTGTGTTTTTATTTATCAGACGCCTTGGCATGGTGCTTGCCCACAATTCCATTTATTCTTAACAATATGAACATACTACCTAAAGTTAAGTGCTTCTCCGCTATGGTGCGCGTTGCAAATGTCTATATTGGGGGGGTGGGCGAGTGGGCGGGAGGCAGGGGGGGATGGTGAAGTTGGCATAGGGGGTCCAGTGGTTGGCCGAGTGAGCAGGCGGGTGGGAGGGGAAGGGTGGCGGCGGCTGGAGGGAAGGGAAGGGTGTGGTGTCCACATTTAATGGTAAGGAGTAGGTTCCAGTGGAGAAGAGCGGGAGGGCGGGGGGGGGCGGCGCCGGGCGCGGGCCGTTGAGAGGGAGACGTAGGAGAAGGGGGGGCGCGGAGGGGGTGGTACAGAGAGAGCCGGGGACTAAGCTAGGATGTTGAAATGCTGAAATTTGCGATACCGATAATTTCAGTCTCAGCCATGCTAACCTGTACTGCTTAGGGGTCTAAGAGGAGATTTTGTACCCCTTGAAAATCTCGCTGTTAAATGAGTAGTTTTTATTATTATATTCCCTCGTAAACTTGTGACTAAACTATAGAAAAAGTAGAGCAATGATTTGGAGTATTAACATGACATTTGTCATGCAAAAAGACTTTAATATCCCATTTGAGATTTTATTATAAGAAGAATAGGTTTAGCGGCTGCATAAGAGCTTATCTCTGGGACAAGTGTGTCAGCTGGCGAGCTGCGAACATTGCAAGTCCCACTGGGGGGATAGCGTAAGGAGGTGGGGGGTGTCCCTGTGATTTCGGAGTAAAGAAATGTGATGAACGTTTTCTGCACAGTTGTTTTAGATCTCTCTAATGTAGCGAAATAAAGAAAGATTGTGGGCCCCCTGTGTAAGTACTGAATTTCTTTAGAAGGAATTTTACCACTGCGGAAGCGAGAATTTTGTGGAGTACGTGTCTATAAAGGACAAAAACATTGGAAAATGCTCCATCTGGGTCTAATGTTAGCTTGGATTCTGCGGATATACAAGTGGTGTGGTAGTTGCAGAAAAAGTGTAGCGAGAACACGAAGGGAGGGAGTGTGATGTCCCCTATATGCGTACGGGCTTTCGACACGGATTCGTTTGGTTCATCACAAAAGAATCCGGTTAGCCCAGCAGTTTTGAAATGTGCATACGTTGTGTATTCGACATTCAGGGTTTTTTGGTTTATATGTGTTTGACCGGGAGAAATTCTCATGAGGGACATTAACCAGGTAAGATATGATATGAGAAGCTGTAGGTTCGTACATTTTAATGAGGGTAGTTACAGAATATATGTAACCAAGGATGAGGGTTAGTGACCCCTTTCGATCCTTTGTCGTGAGTTTGATATCAACTGAGCATATAAGGATTAGGCTTTCTAAAGATCTTGGCAGAATCATGTTGATGTAGAATGAGTGAACTTCGGGAGATGAGACCTATAGTGCTATATTAAATATATCTATATAAGAATGGGGAGTTATGTTAAAACAAAGAGTTAGATAACAAGATAAATATTAATTAGCGAGAGAGTTAGAAGAAATGTATTCCTATTATATATGTTAATATCATATTTAAAACATATATCAATAATGAGCACATTACAAGTTGCCATTATGTTTGGTCGTACTGATATCGGCCGCCTCGTTTTGCGTAAGGTAGTCTTCACAGTAATTTACGTATATTGTCACTTTATAGCCTGATTCTTTTCTGTCTGTGAAATCTATTGAAGAGTGTGTCTTGCATCCTTCATATTCCACTGCTTTATACTCTAGAAAGTGCTCACAAAGTATCGGTGTCAATATCATGCATCCCTCTGAGCATATCTATCTCACCCTCTGATATTGCTACGTTCACCCCTCATGTGTTGATCTTCACCTGTGGTATCTCATCGCGAAGCTCATTTGATTACTGGGAAAGTTGCTCTTATCTAGGGCCGCGTGAAAAGCCATCTAGCTTGCCCCAAATGGTTTGGCAGAACAGTCGCTACTAGCTGGACTTTCAGTGCTATCAATGGGAGGGGCGGCTACCGATGCTGAAATAAGCGGGCATCGATCACTATCCCCTTCAATAATGCTAAATCGTCGTGGCCCTCATCATATAGAAAAAACATATGTTTATAGCTCCTGATCCTTCCGAAAATTTTCCTCTTAACACTGCAAAGCTACTTTTGCGGTCATACCGTTATGTTAAATTTGGGTTCAGTTTTGGTACATCACCATTTTGAATATTATATTTACTTCAACCTCTGTACCACTCAATATTCATCTGTGCTTGTATGTTTTTTCACATCAACTGGCACTGCCCTCAAATAACGCATCGCTCTCGGAGTTGATCTGTTGCCACACTGGCGGCCTACTTCGTCAATATCTGTGCTTCGCGAATCTGTTTCAGTTTGTCATCATTATTGTAAATGTTTTTTTTTAATTAATAAGAATGGGTGATTGATTTTTATTTAAGGAGTTTTTGGTAAGAGAAAGAATTCGATATTACAGGTAAATTTGTTATCAAACTGTATTTGAGTTTGCCCACCTTGGGGAATCTATTATACCTTTTTTTCTTTTTCTCTTTTACTTATTTTTCTATTTCTTCTTTTATATTTTTCTTTTCTTTGATTTTGAGTTATTTATTTTTGTGGCTTGCCTTCTGGTAATAATGTGTTAAATAGCTTTTTTAGAGTGGGTACTTTTTGTGCGTTTTTTTTCCAGAGGGTTATTTAAAACTTTCTGACTTCAGTTCTACTTTTTCTATTCTTTTTCTTTTTTTTGTTTCTTTTTTTTGCTTTATCGAAAAGTTTGTTATCTCATCTTATATATCTCTTTTTTGACTCGGCTGTAAGTCCATTGAAATACCTTATACGCTGAAATAGTTATATAGGCGCGCTATTTAATAACGATTTTATCATTAATAAATATTACTAAGGCAAGCATGAGAGTAAATAATTAGAATTTAATAATTAATTATCATTAATTATTAAAATTAAGAATTACTCAAGGGACCTTTTTTCCCCCCCAAATTAGATGGGCCTGAATTATTTATTTGAAATCACTCTAGCTGATGAATTTACATGTGTAGAGAGTGCGTTTACATTAGCCAGTTTTGTTTTGTTGTATTTTTTTATATTTCTTATTTTTTTTGATATAATTAAATGTCTATTTTATTTCTAAAAAGTAAAAAGATAACCTCAATTTAGGTTTTTTGGATATTAATTTTGGTTTTATTTCGATTAATCGTATAGAAATTTGAGTAGGATAATTTATTTATTTTATTTTTTTTCTCTTAAGATTAGATTAATGTTATTAGATATATTATTTCTTATTTAGTGGTCTCGTGTTGACCTTTATGGTATCAGGTTCTTTGCAGCATCTCCGGTTCGAATCGTTTGGTTGATGTTCCATTGTTGTTATCTGGTTGTTGATGAGATACATTGTTTTCCTTTATTAACTAACCGAACCATTGATTTTAAAATGTTTGTATCATATCTGATTTCATCAGTAGCTGTTTGAGAGTTCCTTGTATTATGGTTGGCTTTCAACAGAGTAGACAAGTTCTACTAATATTTTATATGTTATGTCTCCATTTCTTTAAAAATCTTGAAAAGTTAAATTATGTCGAAAGCCCCCTCCCCCCCGCCCCTCCCCCGCCTTCCTCTCTTTCTTTCCTTCTTTCTCTTTTTCTTCTTTTTTTTTTTTTTTTTTTTTTCTCTCTTTTTTTTTTCCCTCTCTCTCTATTTTTTTCCTTTCCTCCTTTTCTTTTTCCCGTTTTTTTTTTTTTTTTTCTCCTCCTCCCTTTCGTCCCCTTGTTCCTTGCGTTCTCCCTTCTGTTCTCCCTTTCCCCTCCTCTGGTCTTCCTTCACTTCTCCTTTTTTTTTTTTTTTTTTTCTGGTAGTTTGTCTTTTTTTTGTTGTTTTGTGTTGTTTTGTTGTTATATTATGTTTTGTTCTTAAGCAAAAGTTTCCATATCATTAGTAGGTACAAACTTTTCCTCAACCAATTTATCGGAAGCTTTATTAATTAATCTTTTTGTAGGCTTTTCAATTGAGCCTTTGTTTTATTTTCTATTTTTCTGCATGTTTTAATATATACTTATTTTTTCTATCATCTTCTTTTTACGTTTTTTTGGATTGCGTTATTTTTATTTTATCGTGTAATTTTTTTTTTTTTTGAATGCAAGTTGTTATGTGTTGTTTTTATCTTTTTGTTTGTTAATTTTTTTTAATTATTCAATGTATGTTGAGTTTTTTTAGCTTGGCGTGTGTGGTGTGTTGTGTGTTCTGCTGCCTTGTGTGTCTTTCTCTTTTTTTTTTTATTTAATTTTTATTTATATTAAGTTGATCTTTTTTTTTTTTTTTTTTTTTTTTTTTGATTTTCTTCGTTTAAATGTTCTAAAAAAAATAGTTACATAAATATTATTTCCCTTTATTTTATGTATTTTATTAACTATTTTTTTTTTTTTTTTTAAATAAGTTCACATATGGGAGGGTTTTTTTGTTTATTATTTTTTTTTGGTTTTGTTTAGTTCTTATTTTGATTATATTTATTTGTATTGTTTTTCTTTGTTTTCTTTTATTATAATATTATTGTTTATGTTTATTGATTTTGTTTTATATTTTTGTTATTATTTGGGTTTTATATTAAATTTATTTGTTCTGTTTTTTTGTTCTGAAATTCATCCAACATATTTTTAAATTTTTTATTTTCTTTTTTAACTTATTTGTCTTTTTCACTTTTATATTTATTTTTTTAAGGTTTTTATCTTTTTTTCGTGATTTTTGTTTTTTTTCTTTTTTTTTTTTTAAGTTGTTTTTTAAGATTCTGATTTTTGAAATTTTTACTTTTACTTCCTTTGATAGTTTATTTTTTTTGTATTATTTTTGTTTGTGTCTTTGGTTTCTTGGTATTTTAGCCTGTTTTTATTATATTTTTCTTGTCTTTTCTATTCTTGTTTTGGTGTGTCTTTTTTATGGGGTCGTGTAGTCTGCTTTGGGTTTTTTTTTTTTTGTTTTTGAGATTCTGTGTTTTGATATTCTGTTTTATTAATTCTGCATTTCTCTCTTTTAGTATATTTTTCTTTTCTTTTTGGTATCGCTTATTTGTTTTTTTTGTATTGTTATTATTTTTTTATTTTTTTTTTTTTTCTTTCTTCTATATTTTTTTATTTTTTCGGAGTCTGGAGAAGGCGGTGTACCCATTGAGTATAGTTCATATTCAATGCGTTTCGTTTTGCTGGAGTAACTAATCAAGGAGAGAGAGGAGTTGTGCTGGATGAGAGACAGGTTTGGGACTGGTTTCCGCCCCGCGAAAAGATGAAATTTGCGAATGTCAGTGTGATTTACATTGCGAAAGTGTTCCCAAGATTGAGATTTTATTTATATTTCTTGTTTTTGTTCTGTTTCTCTCTCTTTTTTTTTTTTTTTCAATTTTATCCTGTTGGTATTGATTTTTGATATGAGTAAATATTGTGTAATAAGGGGAGTAATATCATTCAGCTTGCAAAATTTTCTTCCATATTTGGGTCTTTATTGTTAATCTTTTTTTCCATTGTCGTGGTCTGTGATTTTCCGTTCATTATATGCAAATAGTTATCAGGCTTATTTTTAAACAAAATGTTAAATTCATTACTCAATAGTCACTAATAGTTGCCTTAGCTCGTTTTGAATCCCACACAATTTATGTTTTTTTTTTCATTCTTATATTGTTACTTTGTGATATTTATTTATCTTAAAATAATATGAGTTATTTATTAAATCATGTCTTGGTAAAATTCTTTGTTAATTATTAATTTTATTCTCTTTTTTTTTTCTCCTTTTTCTATTTATATTTGTATATGCTGTTTGGATCTTTTTTTATTTTATTTGTGATTTTAATCAAATTAAAATTATACTCTTTTTTGAATATTTCCATTTTATGTTTTTAATAGTTTTAATTCATTTTTTTTTTTCAATTTTATTATTTTTTTTTGACTTTTTCTTGTATATTATTAATATTAATAGTTATTTTTATTCCTATGGTTCTTTTTGATGCTTTATTTGTGTTATATTTTATTTTTATATTATTATTGTAACTTTTTGTGTATCTTTCTTTTTTTTTTTTTTTTTTTTTTGTTTGTTTGGAATGAATTGTTTTTTATTATTTATGTTTCTTCTATCTATGGTACGATTGGAATTTTTTGTATTTTCATTAACTGGTCCATTGTCTCTGTTTTTTTTTTTTTTTTTGTTCTTGTGCGTGAGGAGTTTTGTAGGTATGTAGGCCTGCGTTTTCTTTGTTCCCGTAGGTTTACAGTTAGAATTTTTTTGTCCTTTTTCGGAGAACGGACTTTGTATATTTGTGTTCACTTTTATTTATCTTTTTTGTTAATTTGTCTAAGACTTTGCTATACTTTTATCAAGGGTTGACACGAATGAAATCATATTATTTAAATCTGTTTTTCGCCCAAAATCCTTTTGCTAGGGGGCGATTTCAAGGTTCAGGCCATGGTATGGGTAAAATTTCAGTTTTACTGTTCTCAATCTTTGTCGTTTTTTCTTATTTTATTTATTTTTTTTTTTTTTATTTATATATATATATCTATATCTAATATGATTTTATTTTTTGTCTAATTTTCCATTTTAATAAATATTTATATTAGTTAATGGATAATTATATATTATTAATAATTCTATTTATAAGTTTCAATTAATTTTATTTATTTTTTTTCAAATTTCATTAATTAAATTTTTAGTTATACTTTCTTGTTTGTGTTTCTCGTTAGAATAATTTGTTATTGTGTGTGTTTTCCTATTTTTCTATATTTTGTGTGTCTATTTATATTAGATATTATATATATCTATAGTAATTTTATTAGATTTATTGAATATATATTATAATAGATGAAATTATAATATTAGTTGTGTTTGCTATGTACAATTTTATATATATTATTAATTTTATTATTTCTATTTTTTTTTAATTCTATTTCTCGAGAAAAATATTATATGTATTATTTATTGTTTCTGAACTTCATCTGTTTTTTATTATTTAATATTTTTTCTTAAAATATTTTTTTTTCTCTTTTTATCTTTTTATATATACTATAGCTTTAAATATATTATTATAATACAATTTATTTTAATTTTTTTTTATTTGTGTTTTAACAATTTTCTTTTGGTATATGTATTAATCTATATATAATATTTCTTATTTTTTTTTTATTTAATTTTTTTCATGGTTATTTAATAATTTGTTTTTTTTAGAGCGTATTTTATGTTTTGTGCTCTTTTTTTTCTTTTTTTATTGTTTTTATGTTGTATTTTTTTTTTATTATCTTATTTTTTTAATTATTTTTTTTTTTTTTGTAGATTTTTTTTTTTTTTTTTTTTTTTTTTTTTTTTTTTTTGTTTTTTTTTTTTTTATTGATTTTTTTTTTTTGTTTTTGATATTTATTATTTTAGTATTTTTTTATTAATTATTGCAGCATTGTTATAATTATATATTATTTTTTATTCTTTGTTATTTATTTATCTTATCTATATATAAATGTATATAAGTTTGATTAATTAATAAAGAGATTTACACAATTTATACTCTTAAAATTGCGATAATTTATTTATTGTTTATATTTTCATTTATAATTTATTGTTATTTTTAATATTGGTTTGAAATTTTTAAAATATCAATCATAAGTCACTTATTATGTGAATTTTTGATTTTTTTTTAAAATAAATATAACTTTGGTCCGAATGAATACTAATAGAAAATTGTATTAATGACAAAAAATAAAAAGAAGCCAAAAAGTTATAATTTTATTTATTATATTATTTCAAAAATAAATTGTAAGTTGAGAACTCTTGGTTGAAGTGTAGTGTATGTTTATTCGTAGTTAATAAACCACGCAGTTTTTATTCCTAATTTTTATAAAACAAATGGAATTCGCGTGAACTTCATTATATATATTAATTAGTATTATATATTTTATATTTTAATATTATATCATATCCACATTAATCATCACGGTCGTTTTTATTTCGACTGAAAGTACAAGTTCTTGTGAGAGTAATTTATAAAAACCAAACAGATTCAAAACTTACTAGATCTAAGCAGAAGGAAATGGAAGAAAAATAGACTTATACGGTAGTACAGATCAGGAATTCAGAGAGGTAAATAAAAAATGTACATTCATTTTTTAGATTCTATTTCGTTGCTTTCTTACAAAGAGGAGGGGAGAGAGAAAAAGGGGGAAAAGAGGGAGAGAGTGTGGAGGACTTTAGGTTTCAAAGTGAGGGGAATGTATCAGTCAGTATACATTTCTATGTTCGTACCAAATTGTATCTATAATCATACTGTGTAGAGCACGGGGCTAAAGTATTATTGGTGATTGTTCGCATCTAGCAGATCACTTAGTTAATCTGATCGTTAGCGTCTATAGCCATAGACAGATGTGATGAGTGCCGTGTGTATAGAGCATAGTAATTGATGCAGATACACATAAGTGAGAGAAAGAGTGGTGATAGTATTCATTTTTGGTGTTGAATATTTATTATTATATGGGAGGGTAAATATTGTTACTGATGAGGGTGTTTGTGGGATGTGTATAGGAGGAGATGTACTCGTTGTCTTAGTTATGGGAGAGAGTGGAGAAAGAAGTTTTGTGATGTATGGAGTAATTATTAGGCTGGATATGTGAGAGCGGTGGAGATGGTATAGGGGTTTAGTTTTAGTATGAGGTAAGGCCATAGATATGCGATGTACTTTATGTTAGATTCATTTTATTATGAGATAGAGTGGAGAGAGAGCGGGGGGGATATTGATGATGAGACATTTGAAGGGTTTAAAGTAAGTTGGAGGAAGTGCGAAGATGGGGGGGAGTGTGAAATGTTATGTGGGTGGTGTTTGTGGGCAGAGGAGATATATATGAGCTGGTGTTGAAGTAGGAGTCGAGGGTGAATCGGGGGGGTGGAGGGATGTTGTTGATTTGGGTCTGGGTGGGTGTATTATTATTAGAGGGTTAGGTTAGATTGTATGATAGTTGAGAGAGAGTTGATAGAATAAAGATTAATGAGAATAGGTGGGGTAGTGGTGATGTAGTTATGGTTGTTAAATAGGTTGGGATGGTGAGTATATGGATGAGTGAGGATGGATGGTGTATAATGTTATAGAGTAGCTGGAGGGTAAGTATAGGGTTTAAAGGGGTGTAGGTGTATTTGAGTATTTATTGTTATTGTTAGTTAGTTATTTTATTTATTTATTGGTGTTTTAAAGGTTATATTTATAATTGTATTTATTTTTATTTTTTTATGTATTTAATGTTTTTTATGTTATTTATTGTGATTTAGTTAGTATTATTATTTTTTCGCTAGGTATCTTATTTTATTTTTATATATTAAGTTTATTTTATTTTATTTTTTTATTGTGTTTATATTTTTTTATTTTTTTTTTTTTTAATATAAGTTTTGGGCAATAATTAGTATATATATATAGGGGGGAGGGGATATAGTAGTAGTATATATATACTATAAGGAGGATATATAATTATATATAATATATAGTATATATATATATACCGTGTATATATATATTATATATATATATATATATATATAGTATATATAGTAGAGAGTATAGTGAGATATATATATATAATATAATATATAATATATTATAATATGTAGAATCAGTTTAAGACCAAAATGTGTGGCATTAGGTTGATAGGCAAAATTTACCAAATACTCGAGTGAGCGTAACTCTCAAAAATTTCCGATAAGCCGATACCGGGGGGAGCTCAAAAATCGACCCGATACACGGAACTGATACTATGGTATTGGTGCAGTCACTAATATATATATATATATATATATATATAGTGGTAGTCTTTTTTCATACGATGTTCTTGGAGAGAGGGGCGGGATTTATATTCTTAGGTGGGCGATGCCTATTTTGTGTATTAATAGCTATGGTGTGTAGTATATTTCGTGTGGGTTGTACTCTGGACTGAGGACTGTATCGGGGTGGCATCTGTTCATGAGGATTAGGTGTGTCTATGGGTCCTGTTTTTCGTGTACAGTGATCTTCTGAGTTACGGTGGTTATTCGCGATCGTATCGGTGGAGACTGCGTGCTTTAAGTTATGTGTATTATTTGAATGTAGTGTTACGTGGAGTGTCAGTTATTCATAGCTATCTGCTATATAGTGTAGTTTGAGATGTTGGGTGTAGGTGAATAGCGTGAGTGTTGAGTTTGATTGTATGCCATGGGTACTTTTAGTTACTTGTGGTTTATATGAGTGAGTTTGTGTTGTTGTGCGTGGTATATTGTTTAGATTATATAATAATATATAATATATTTAATATATATATAGGTGAGGGGGGTATAGTGAGGATAGGCGAGGCGGGGGATAGGGTATATTATACACCGGTAATAGTAGGTGAAGGGGGGTAGAGATAGGGTGGTAGGTGATATATATATATATAATATATAATTATATATATATATATATATTATAATATATATATATATAATATAAATATAATAAGTATATATATATAATAGATTATTCCAAGTTTGAAAAGGTCAAGTAATGTGTGGTTGTGACGTATGGTCCAACTGAGGGAAATGTTGAAGAGAGCAGGATTTTCTGGGATAATGCTGAATGATGTTTTTGGATGGGTGAGTAGGAGCTTCAGATTGTTGTGTTGGGCGATCCTAAATAGTTGGATCGGTGATCAGAAAAGGGATGGTAATAACAGGTTTGTTTTGGGGTGTCGGAGAAAAAGAAAATGGTAAGAAGGTGGATTGACTTGTCTGGAGGAAGAGAAGGTTATGTAGTAAGTAATACTTTCTTAACACAAGAGTACCCATGAAGTATAAACTAGAGTATATAGTAGAGTGGTTCTGAAGTGAAAAGTATGATTGATTTGGTGTTGGCTGAAGAAGGAGATTTGAAGTATGGTGTTGGTATGTTAAATCAGTGGAGAGGATTAGGAAATCGGGATTATCGGCATCATTTATGTGTTCTATTAAAATAAGTTAGTGGGGGCTTGATAAGGAAGGAAAGTGATACGGAAAGAAGTGGGTAAAATCTAAGAGGGAGAAGTTAAATGAACAAGGTAATAAGATATGTATGTAAGAACGCTCGCAAAGTAAATCGGTTTGAATGTGAAAAGATGAAACTGAACAAATCTGGGAGGCAAATGAAAGGAAGCAGCTTGGTAGGCAAAGAAATTATTTGGATTGCTAAGGTAGGAAGTACAGAAATGCTGGGGATCATAGAAAGGAGGGTGGGGAGAGTGAGGAGGGCATGCAGACGGTTAAAAGTAAAAAAGAAGCATGGTTTTGAAAATGGGCATGCCAATGATGAAGTTTTCAAAAGAAAGATGTTTGGAGTTATAAAAGGAGGAAGAAATACTAAAGTGCATACGTAGGAGAAAAGTAAAGGTAAATGAACCATTTGGAAGGAGAATGAATGGGGACTTAGAAGATTAATATGTAAGCTTTTCTGGAAGGAAGCGCGAAAGGTTAAGAATGAGAATAAGGGGAACCTTTTTTAGAATAGAATAGGGTGGTCTTTTGTAACTGATGAAATGAATGTTAGGGGGAGTGTGGAAAGAACATTTCGAGAATCTGTATAATATTAACAGAATGAAGAGGTGATAGTGAATTGTGTTGGTTTGTTGATGGTGCAAGAGGAATAGATATTTGGGGATGAGTCAATTAGCAAGGAGATCTATTTTGGAGTTTAGAAAGTAGAAGAATTGGTAAAATCCTGCAGTATATATGAAAATTATCTGTGAAATGACCAGAACGGAGGGAATATGATATGGATTAATTTGGAAGTTTGTGTAATAAAGCGTTATGGAGGGTATAGTTCGAGGGATTGGAGGTGAGCAGTAAAAGTACCCTTATATAAGGGTAGGGAGATAAGGACTGGTAGGAATTATAGGGAATAGTTTATTGAGTGTTGTAGGGAAGATATATGGACTCTTGGATTTTAGTCGAAAGAGTGCTTTGAGTGAATGAAGGACCTGATTGGTGAAGACACAAGGTGCCTTTAGGAGTGGTGAGGGTGTGTGGATCAAAATCTTTACATTGAAAAAAAGAGTGAGGAGAGAAAATAAAATTGTTCAATAAGGTTTTATGATTTGCAACAGGCTTATGATAGGATAATATGAAAGCTCTATGGCAGTGCTTAGTAATGTATGGGTTTGGTTAGTAGGCTTCTTGCAATGGAATCAAAACTAGTGTATGACGATAGTGTAAGCATTTGAAGGAATAAATGGTGTCAAGTGATTTGTAGCACATGTAGTAAGTTCAGGTGTAGCTTTGTCTCCCTGATATTCCAATTTGTTGATAGATGAGGTATGAATAGAATTAGAGATGGGGGTGGCAGGTAATGTTGTTAGAATGAGGGAGAATAGAGGTGAGTGGAGGGTGCCCTACCTTTAAAATGCGGATGATTTGGTTTTGTGTGGTGAATCTGAAGAGAGTTTGAGAAGGGATGGAAAGAGATCTTGGCAGGCGTTTTGTATATAGAGGGTTGAAATAAAGCGAAATTAAGAGTAAAGGATTAATGGCTTGTAAGTGAGGGCAGGCCTCGGTGTGAAGTTATTTTCGATGGTGAGCATCTGGAACAAGTGTCTTGAGTTTAGAAATATTTAGGATATAATAGTTGGGATGAAATTGGGAACGGATGAATGCAAGTGTAGTAGGAAATGCCTGTGGAACTTGGCAGGAAGGTGGCCTGGTGCAATTAAATCGTTGGTGTATGTAAAGGGACTAGGTCTTGAGTGCGCTAGGGTCTTACATGAGGGGTGTTGGTTTACTGTGTTAATGTATAGTAGTGAGTCACTACTGCGTCCCTGAATAAGAGGTACTAGATCTAAAGTCGACCTCGCTTCACAACTGACCAATCCCTCGGGGCCCCGCTCCGCTACGGCTGCTCCCCGCAACCCCAACAAAGACATTGATACAAACATGAGGAATGCCGTATTAGAGAGTTTGTGTGGTGTGAAGAAAGGGGTAATGAGAGAATAAATGATGTACGTTGAGATGGTGGTTTGGTCATGGAAAGGATGAATGACATCAGTTGGTTAAGCGGTATGTATACGTGGGTTGAAGTGTTTTGGCAATCGGACCGCTGGAGACTGAAGAAAAAGTGCGGATTGAGTCAGTGAACGATCATGTCTGAAGAGAGATTGTAAGTTCTGGGCCGAGCGCGAGAATAAGATGCATAATCGGAGTGAATGGAGGGTTGGTTTTGTATGGGGGCATGGGTTGTGGCCCACCTGGGCTCAGGGGGAGATGAACACCTACCGACGAGATGCAAAATAGTGAGGGCCCTCGCGGTCCCGTGAAGCTATATAATATATATATATATAATATTATATAATTATATATAATAATATAATATATATATATGATAATATATATAATATAATAAAATATATAATAATATATAATATTATATATATTATATATATTGATATAATATATTATAACATTTGCTTAGGTTGTAATGACATACACATGACTGGTTCGCGTTTCTGTTCTGCGTTTCCGTATCAACACTTCATCTCCATGACAACTCTTAGAAACACCTTACCTTTATCCACATTTACTTTCAACATATATACACACCCCTCTTCTATGACAACATCTTACTGGCATACCTATCCTTCATATCCCTATGTGTGGGGAGAAAAAAATTTTGTTCTTCTACAGCGTATGTCCTGCGTGTCGTAAGAAGGGATTAAAAGGAGTGGTAGAGTTAGGTACTGCCTGCGCCCACTACAACTTATCTTTGCCAGGAATGCTAATGCATGCCTCGGAAGAAGGTTCGATGATCTCCATAAACCAGCCTTTTTATCTTTTGGCGAAAATGTATGAATTCGTATGGGACAATGAATGACAGAGGAATAAATGTTGAGGAAAAAGAAGAGAGGTTGATGGAGTTAATTAGAAAGTGTGTTAAAACTTCAATGCTTATTGTGACCTCAGAAAAACAAAAGATAAAGAAACCGTGAAAAATGAGTGGTGTGGTGTGAAATGTGTTCTTGTGTTGTGTGGAAAGCGAATTGGTGATTCATATGCTTTCTGGATGCGTGCAGTAACACCTTGCGTGTAATATATTACCTTTTAAGAATCTATAATGGTTTAAAATTTAAAGTTTGAAGAAGGTAAAAATTTGTATGAAGAAAGGGGTAAAATGAGAGAATAATGAATGTACGTTGAGATGGGTTGGGTATATGGAAAGGATGAATGACAGTCAGTTGGTTAAGCGGATGTATAGTGGTGAGTGTTTTGGGAATCTTATGGTCCATCTGAGGGTAATGTTGAAGAGAATGCGATTTTCCGGGATAATCTGAGATATTTTGGATGGGGTGAGTAGAGAATTTAGTTCATTTGCCACACATAATCTGCAATACCCCAAGGAATTTTTTTTACAGGTTGTCACCACCGGGGGATTCACGGGGCAGAGCCGGCTGAGGTTCAGGAGGGGGTATTCGTTACGCGGTCAGAGGAGGAGGGTTCAAGCCCGGTCGAAGCCGCAAATTAAGCATATGAAACACAAACTCAGGCTTTGGTTTTGGGTGAAGAGAGGGAGGGGGTTTGGGTGGTGGGTGGGGGGGAGGGGGAGAGAGAGAGGGGGAGAGAGGGGAAGGGGAGGAGAAGCAATTAATTCGCAGGAAATACGAGAAGATGGACAAGAATTCAACAACAACGAACAGAGGTGGTGGGAAAGAAGGAATCACTTCACGAACTAGCCCTAGAGTTACCAGTGTCAACACAAAATCGTGCAGAATCAGATACAACACGCCTTGTGCTACGAGGGGATGGTAAAGGAGGTGTCCGAGTGATAATTCATCGAGCACTGCCGCAGCGGACCTATAGATAGAGAATAAAGCATCAACATCGCGCCGCAAAGATAGAGGGTCAAGTGAACGTGAAAGTAAGAACAGTTTAATAAGCCTTTTGGCCTTTGACCGACACGTACAAAAGCCGGTGTGAAACGCAGAACCCCCCCCCCCAGATATGAGAGCAGCACTTTCCATACAAGGGCGATGAGACCCTTGTAATAGCTGGTGCAACTGAAGAAAAGGAAAAAAAGTCTCACAGTCTAAAACAGTAACTTTCAGTTTCTTTGAGGCCCCCCTAGAAACCGTTGTGAAGGAGTCCAGACAATTCCGATGTGCATTAAGGCCAAGTAAATGTTTATTGTCCAGCATAGTGTCGACAGAGAACCGTCAAAAGAAATAGGAAAGTTAGAAGGTGTTTTTGGGAGAGATTTAAAGAAGTGAAGTGCTTTTAAAGAATTGAATTCACAAGGTTGAAAGACCACCCGGGGCAGTCCGGGGAAGATTCCTAATTTCCAGAAGTCAGCGAGAATAGAACATCAGGAAAGATTAAGACGAGAGAGAAATAGAAGTAAAGAGGGAGCAGAATGATATGAGTTGAAGAATGAAAGTTGAAAACCATATAAATCGGTTTAGATAGGAAAGTATATCGCCAGTAGACGAGCGCCGAAAGCCGTATGGCGATCGAAATGAATGTTCCCAGGTGTCTAGGAGAAGGAGAGTTGAGTAAGGGTTTCAAAGATCTTAGCTAGAATACAAGTGAGCAGCTATTGGACGATAAGTTAGAAGGTATCAGTTAGTAGCTTGCTTTTTTTCAGAGTTGGTTGGACATGTTGCTTCCAACACTGAGGGAAAGTGCTAGTATTGAGACAAGAAAGTATAGTTGAACGAGGGGCAAGGGCAGGGTCAGTAGGAAGCACACTTCCTCAAAGCTGGGGGAGGAATGCTATCCGGGCCACCGCTTCCTAAGCTTCATGATGGCAGGGGGCCATGCACTCCGATCGAATGGTAGATGCGACAGCAAAGACTAGGACACCTGAAAAGTAAATCTTAGAGAAGTGGTATGCCAGCGGCCAGGGTTGAGTTAAAGAGGAAAATAGGAAGAGGGGCCGAAGAGAGGGTGGCCTTTTCCAGTTTTAGAAATTAGCAACAGAACCATCACGACGAATAAGAGAGGAGGCAAACGCGCAGATATACAGAAGTTGCTAGAGATGTTAATGGGCAAGAGGCCAGAAAGATTGTCAGTAGGAGAACCAAGGAGTTAGCGCACTTTCTTTTTGATGAAAGTCAGCTTTGCTCGTTGAATAGTATCCCAGGAACGATTCTAGCTGTATGAAAATTAGGGAGAGGAAGAAAGAGAATTTTTTCACCCCGTTAATGCCACTGTCTCTAGCATGAATGGCCAGAGAACAAGCACGATCGAACCATGGATTATGAGAGAGAGAAAGATGGAATGTGAAGAAGGAATGAGCCTGCCCATCCCATCAACGATAGTAATAATAATATAAGAGACCGGAGTTGCAAATGTGCAGAAGCAACACTGCAACCATTGGCAAGCGTTGCTACATGTAAATGCGCGCATGCGCGCGTCACACGAGCGTTACGTTCATCGACGTTAGTCCAGGACGTACTGAGGTGTTTTTAAATCAATATATATTTATTATTATTTATTATATATATAATACTTATCACTACTCATATATATAAATTATATATAATATATATATAGTATTATATATATAATATATAAATATTATATATATATATATATACTTATTATTTACTCACCCCTCCTTTTACCCCCACCCTTGGTACACATACCACCTTCGGTGCGCAACACGCACGACTGGTTCGTATCATATGCGTAGTCATGATACGTACGTGAGTTGTTATTTTACATATACATAACAGATGACATATCCCCACCCGTGAACCTCCTTTTCGCTTACCCTTCACCCCTTTCGCTCTTTGTTGCCATGGCTACATCGCTTACCCCCTACCCCCCTTTCGTTTTTTCTGCGTCATCGCGCACAAGGGGGTTCACCCCGCGTTCGCGCCCCCGTCGGCGGCCTTGAATCCGACAAGGATCCGCAACCCTTTTGCCTTTGTCGCAGCCGCCTCCGGTTCGTCTCGCTCTTCGGGGTCGGCGACCCGAGCATTTCGTCGTCGCCTTTCAGCTTGGCTTTGCATTTGACTTGTCGCCGTCAGATCTTGCTCGTCATTGAGGAGGGAGGGTTTTTTACCGCCTACTCCCCTTTTCCCTCTGTTTACCCCCCCGCGGGGGCTCGACGTAGATTAGGTGTATGGGAAGAGTAAAATTGGAAGAGTAGGGAAAATACGAACCTCGTGTCCTGTTTGGCGATTTCATGTGCCGGGCTTGGGGGCCACCGATCGGTGTTTTAGCTATCGGGGCTGAGGAGGAGAGAGAGGGCGCTGAGATTGGGCGGTTACAGAACAAGAGTGTATTTTAGTAATATGAATAACAATGGTGGGTCTATATAATAGAATATTCATATATTATATTTAGATAGTATATGATATAAGGATATAGTAGGGAGGTATA